>VZRV01023436.1:466677-576544 GCA_013398115.1 Falcunculus frontatus | reverse complement strand
CTTCCCCGTGCTTACACCCCGTTGCTTGTATGGGGGGGGGGGGGGGGGGGGGGGGAGATTCCGTGCCTCTCTGGTACTTTCCAAGCAAGAATTGCAAAGTGCTGTAACAACCTCAGCACTCATGAGACATCATTAGCTTATCAAAGCTTCTCCTTTCCTACCAGACACCGAGGCACAGCACAGATAAGAGCAGTAATGAAACTGTAAAGTGGAGTTTGCATTCCTGCTGATTAAGGCCATGTTCGGTGTTTTTCAGTGATTTGGTTCTTGTTCAAAAGCACTTTTCCACACTAGAAATGAAAGTATGACAAATATCATTTCCCCCTAAGTAAGGGCTGTGGGACTTAGCACAGGTTCCTTCACACAGGCTGGCATGAGTCAAAACCAAGTTGCACTAAAGGTAAGAGAAAATTTGATAAAACGTAGGAGCCCAACTAGCATAGAGGAATTTAGAAGAGAGAAATGAAAAATCCGAAGGTCTGCAGTAGTCCAGTAAACAGTGTGAAATTCAGACAAATAATTACTGAGTTGAGAAAAATCACTGAGGCTTAGATGGAATATAAAGTCTTCCATCCACCTCTGTTGTGGAGTTTGCCATGGCACTTTCTTCATGCTCGGATTGATGTAAGATTGGTTGTTTGTAAAACAAGCTCATCTCAGTCTGGCTGAGAAAAACACTCAAGTGTCAAAGGCCTGTTCACAGTTTCACAAAGGCAAGGAACTCTAAGCTCAAAACAGGTATATATTTGGCCTGCTGTTAACTAGGATACTTGCACCAACACATCACATCATCTGCTCAAAAGCAAGCCTGTCATCAGTGCTACTTGATATATATTCATTCTTGTCGCAATTCTTCCTAAACTATCCTGTGTTTCCAGAAGCATCATGAACTGGAAGCACCCCTGTATCGTCATCTCACTGTTGGGAAACAGCTGACAACAGCTGTGCTTTGTAAAAATGATCTCTTCCTCTTCTTTTGAGTGACAGCTTTGTCTCTCTGGCAATCTACCCCTGGAGAAGCTTCCTGCCCCACACTTTACTTTGCTTCCCTCAGTCCTTGCATTTAGAACACATCCAAAGCATCCTGCAGGTTCTTGGTGAGTCTGGAAGAGCTGACAACACAGAGTTGGCCCTTCAGTTTACTTTTGTAGCATTGCTTTGCTGGTCCTTTCTGCTATTTTGCAAATCTCAGATGAAACAGGGTATTGTTTCTGAAGCCTGTTCTGATTGCAATCACTGTGAAGGTGTTGTCTGCTTTGCCCTATTAGTGCTGCCCCAGCAGGTTTGGATGGACCCCAAACAGGTTTCAGCAGCACCACACCCACTGCTCCAATGGGAATGGCTGTAAGATTCCTCAGCTCTGGATTGCTGTCATAGAGGGGCCTTTGACAGGGTCTGGGGATTTTTTTTGTATTTTGCTTTGTTTCTTGAAGCCCTTTCACACTGATGGCTTTGGTGAACAGCTGTTAGGTATGACAAAAAGGCCTTAAGTGGTAAATCCCTTTTGTATCACTCTTTTGAGGTAATAATTGCTTGCATTAGATGTCAAGGTGGTCCACATGATGCTTAGTGCAAAAACCTTACCCACGAAAGCATCATTTGCTGTACCTGAACACCCTTGGATGCCTGGGGGCCCTGGGTGAGGAACCCAGTGGGAGAGGACTGTCATGCCGTGCTGTAGGACTACGATGTGCAGGACCTGGCTGGGGAAAGGAGATGGGGAGACATGAGATTGCAGTTTGCAATCCAAGCTCCTTGGACAAGCAGACTTCATAGTCAAGCTGGTCTCAGAAGTTTTTCTAGGGTAGGGAAGATGCCAGGCCTATGCAGTTTGCTCTCAGCCCTGGCAACTGTGTTTCTAAAATAAACACTCTGGCAAATGCTTTCACGCTTCAAGTATTTACAGCGTGCTCTAGACTTCAGAGCATTTTGACCTATTTCCACAAGTTCCTCCAAAAAGCCTAGAAATTGAAAAGCAAAGCACCGTGCACTAGGTTCAGCTGTCCAGAACCCCAACCCACTTGTGTCAAAGTAACTTTGTGGTCTTGTTCTCAAATAATGTGTGTCAAGGCACTTGCAAAACGTGACTGCTGAACAACTTGCATGTCTCTATGAAAACACAATTGCTCATTTGATGGAAAACAGTTTGCATCTCTCTTGGACTTACTTTTGCAACCTGGATTTTTCTTCTAGATATAAGCCAAATCTTTGTCTGGCATTTCAGTACTGAAATAAAAAAATAGCTTGATCCCATGGTCTGGGGGTGATATTAGAGATAACAAAACTCAGGTTTATGCCAGAGATTAATCTTATCCTGTAAAGGTGAGGCTAATCAGCATGGTCTGACACAAGGAAGAGTTCAAGGGCAACAGTGGGTTTGAGAAGGCAGAGGGAAGTTCAGAGGTTGGGCACGTGGAGGGAGAGGAGCCAGGTGATCCCTTCTAACTCTCATCATTCCAGCATGTATATCCCCCTCTCCTGCTGCCTTTGGATTAAAAGAAAAGGTTGATGTTTAACATAACCAGTCTGCACAGCTGATTTAGTAACATAAACCCTGCTTTAGCTACATCCCCAGCCTCACTCCATGCCTTTTCTTAGACTAGACATGTTCAGTAGTCGTCAGCCTTGGAGTCACAGCACTGCTGCATGTCAGCACAGCATGGAAGCTACAGACTGTGGAAGTGCCGCGGTAGAAACAGGAACAATGGGGATTCCAGAGAAGGAGTCTCCCCCTCGACATTTTGTTTTCCTTTATTTTCAATGTGTGCAACTCACATTCCGTCAAATGCAGTGACAGTTCCAAAAGCGAAGATGGGCCCTAGCTGGCTGAGTGCTTTCAAGACCACTGGGCTGTGCTCACACCATCAGCAATTGCGGTTCTGTTGCAAAGTTCCATATTCTTTATAATTCTAAAGATTTCTGTTGAAAGCATAAAATCCAGAGGTAAAGTATACACTGCAAATTACTTTTTTTTTTTCCTTTTTATTTTCTTTTTAAAAATCTTCTCCGAGCAATTTTATAACAGCCAAGTCTTTCAGGAAATGCAGGTGTGTGACCTCTTCACAGTAAGAGACACACAACTGTGTTTCTGCATGGGACAGGGAACTACTTTTGTGACACCAGTTTTGTTCTACACAAAGGCACGCTTGCAATAAATTTTTACAAGTTTTGTACACCATAAGCTAAATTCCGAGTTCCAAAAATGTGAAGTGTGGCAACAATAACAAAATGGATTTATAGTATCACTCTGATATCTTGTCATGTGATTTTATTTCTTCAACAAAGTTTGTTTACAATCAACAACTTTGAAATACAGTCAGATATATTACCGGTTGCTTTTCCTGTCTTGTTCTTTTTTTGAAATAGGTGGGGAAGATGTTTGGTCATGCTCTGGGTGTGTGAGTGAAAGGATGCAGAGAATAGACCGCAAGATAAGTTACAGGTTCACACTCTAAGAATCCATTAGAATCATAAACCTATCATCTTTATCCAGCCATTAGGGACGAGGGCATTTTCTTTAGAAAGAACTGACTTTAAAAAGCCTTTCTGTGTAGTCTGCACACAGGCATAGGAAAGGGGACCACTGTTCCCCCAACATCATCCTGACCCTGACAAGCAATTCTTCCCAGCCACCTCAGGGCAGAGCGGGGTGAACACAAGGACAGGGAGAGCTGTCCCAGCTCTCAAACACCTCTGCTGAACAGAACCTAGCCCTTTATCCTCACTGCTCTGGCTCTTCCTGGCAAGCATTGTCTGTACCACCAGTGGTACCACCAAACCCATGACCTTCACACCAAATGAGTGGCATTTGCAGGCTCCAAGTCAGCAAGTTGCTAGGACCTGGTTTAAACCTTATTCCACGAGGGGAGCAGAAGCCTTGCAGGAGAGCACGTGAGTGGGGTTACAGTCAGTCTTTGCCAACAGCCACAATAAAGATGTCCTCCATGCCTTTGGCTGTGTCCCTGATTTCCCCGTGGCTGCAAAGGCTCCGCTGGGACCGGGCAGTCCGGCATCTCCAGGTGTGTGAGTGTGGCTCAACGCTGACCTCAGGCCGGGATCTGTTGGGCTGCTGTGGCTGATTTGCTCAGGGTGTTTCTTCATAGCATCTTGTGTTTTCCACATGAAGAAATTTAGTTTGCACCTAAGCTGTGCAAAAAACCCACCAGAATTCCAAGGAAAACAAAACATTAACAGAAGCCTCCAGCAACAAGCCCCTTGACCTATTTGATCTCTTTATGGACCCCTCTCCTAGGAGAGGACTGTTTTTCTGAAGTTGCTTAGTATCACAAAAGGGGAGGGCAAGAGATCCTGGCTGTTCAACACAGCCGAGATCTCAGAAGTCTTTTCAACATGTAAGTAGCTGCATTGGCAGCCTTTAATGCTGGTCTGAAAGACAGTCACACAAGGGTTTGAAAGACCCTTCACACAAGAAACATACTCCTTTTCTCCTTTGCTGTGTATTTTTCGTATCACAACAGTCACTGCTGAGCGGCAGGGGAGGAACTCACGGTTTCTGCTCTGAGACGTCACATCCAGGCTCAAGAAGTGATCAAACCACAGTGCGTGTCTGCAGCTCAGAGTGGAGGCTGGCTCATCTCAGATGAGTGCAGAGGCTGGAAACAAGCAGGTGCATCATCAGGGTGATGGATGGGCATGAACACGCCCTGGCAGGTGGCAGGGCTCCCTGAGACGGCAACAGCCATACACAGGTGGCTCCCTGCATCGCTCCATAGGCACACACAGCAGGAGGGACCTAAGGAGAGGATTACGAGCCCCTGCACTGAGACCAGCTACACACCAGATGAGATGTTCGCTGTGCCATAAACCAAGTGAGAATTTCCCTTGTTCCCTGTCATGGCTGGAGAGTCGCCCCCAGCAGCACAGCACTTTGTTCCCTGGATCTGCTGTGACCAGAGCTAACACTGTCTAATTGGACCACACCATCAGAGGTACAATAAGCAATGCAAATCATCTTTAACACACTAATTGAATAAAAGAAGGAATTTAATTTATGAAATTATGAAATCCAGGATCTGATTGACACAGACACACACATTACCTTGGCACTGTCATTTACAACATTGCCATCCATTCAGATCAGGCCAGGGCCTGCAGTAACTCAATCTCCCATTATATTATTCTCAAGAGAATTTGCAATTAATTCCAACAACATAGTCTTTCTATTAAGCCAAACTTAACATTCCCTTTTGCAGTGTTTTCTAATATCCTATTCCACTTGTCCCTCTGTCCCCAGAGAAGAACAGAGAGGATAAAAATGCCACCTCACAGATACTGCAGAGAAGGACACCCCCAGCTGTGACCAAGTCAAAGCACAGACTCTCCTAAAGCACCCTCACCTGAGATTTGACAAAGCACTTTACAGGCAGTAATAAATGGCATCTCATCAGACCCCTGCAAGGCAAAGCCATCTCCACTCTCTTCAGTCTCCCTGCCGCAGTTTCCTTAGATTACAGCACAGTCACAGTTTTGTCTTTGGGAATGAGAGTTTAGGGAATCAATACACAAAAGGTGATGAGAATTGAGAAGCCAGAAACCTCTCTCACTTCTCTGATATTCCCACTTCCCCAGGTGAGGGCTTGGACAGGATTCCACAGGAACACCTGCACCAGAGATACTGGCATGGGATTCATGTATTTTACCAGGGCTTTTTTTGCAGGTTATGTTTCCTGTCACAGCTTTTGCCTGGGAATCTGCAGTCTGTCCTTCATCAAAGAAGCAAGAGCAGCAGCAAAGGAGGTTCTCAGATTCGTGGGGAATTGGCAATCCACAAACTTGGAGGAGAATCACCTCCCCTGAGCAGACAGACTCACCTCGGGCAGCCCAGCCATTGCCCTGCACTGGCCTGGAGGCAGCTGGTACCAACTGCAGTGTGAGCACACCGAGGTGCAACAAGCCAAAATACGCTCCTTTTTCTACTTCCATGACTCAGGGCTGGATTGCAACCTTAAAAGAAAGGTTAGATACTCCTGCCAGATTCAGACTCCCAAAGGGCAACAAGGCAGGATTTAAGATCACAACATTGTCTCAAACCCTTTGGGGAAACAGCAAAGCAAACCTCTTCCATCTCTCCTGGACACACATGGAATTTAAAAACAGCCAGGTACAATGATACCAAATAATAATCCCAAAAAAATGGAAAGTTTTGAGGGAAAGCAGGGAGGGAGAGACATTTATTTGTTGCAAATAAGATTAGCATCTGCAGGCAGCCACGCCAGAATAAATTGCAAATCACTCTCAGGAACTGGAAAAGTTTGTTGCCTACTAGTCTATCTGTATCCCAAAGCATTTTAAGATTGAAACTGTTGGAGATAAAGACAAACACGTGAATTAATGGGCATAGTTACATCTTGGACATATGGACTGGAAAAGCTGGTCTGCAAACATAAGCAATTGCATCTTCACCCAGCCACAGAGGAAAGACCCCATCCAACACTTGCAAAGAAAAATGTAATTCTGCACCTGCTGGTATTCCTCCAGTGTATGTGTTCTGTTCTTCTCCTCGATATCCCAATTAATCTTTTTTCAGTCATCTCCATTACTTTGCCAAACAACTCACTACCACCTAAAACCCACAGCTCCTTCTGATACTGGATGGAAGAGAGACATCCCAACAGGTAGCTCAGCATAACATCAGCATAACATTTCAGTGTTCAGATAATCACCTTTTTTTTCCACTCCTATCCCATGATTAATATTGTGCAGGTAGAGCATTGCTCTGTTCAGTAAAGCAATTTCCAAAGCGCCATTACGGAGTTCCACAGTTTGTCTTTTCAGACACCAGGTAATGTCAAGTATTTACTAAATTGGTCACAGATGATCACCCACAGTTTGCAGCCAGGCTGAGCAAGCAGTGCTATTAAACACTGCAAGTCAGGTTTAATAAACTTACTAAAATAGAAGAAATACTTGCACTTCTAATGGATAAAACCTGTTACTGCAGCCAGGAGCTTGGTGTGCATGACCCTGGAGTATCTGAAAGGTATTTGGTAGGACCCAGACCAGCTGTTAAACATCTGTAGCCCTTTCAGGGGTCTTGGCCAGTGCAAGAAACAGTTTAAACAGACAGTTTAAACAGTTTAACCAAATCAGTTTAAAGAAATCATCCATATACAGCAGCATTCTCTCACCTGGGATGACAGCAGCCAATTTCAAGGCATGGTGCTCTACAGCGATTTTAGAAGCTGCTTTTCTGAACAAAAAAAAAAGCCCCCTGGCCTGGGGCAAGTGCATGCAAACACACACCAAGCACAGACATTCAAGTGGACTCAGTGCCAGCAGCAGCTTTCTATTGCTCATGGGACAAGCAAAACAAATTCAGGAACTTTTTCCCAAAGGCCAGCATATATGATCTGTTTCTCATTATTTTTCCAGTAGCATCACCACCAAATTTCAATGGAAACATGTGTAGGGTGGTGGTTCAGCAGGCCAGTGGTAAATCACCTATCATGAACAGCCTGCAGGCACTGGGATGGACCCTTCCCTCATTACTTCCCCAAAGAGCAGCCTGCAGGAGGGACCAGGCTCCCTCTGAGCAAGGGAGAGCAGGTGCCGAACACATCTGGGCTACGAGGGAGCTGCCCTGCCACAGCCCCAAACCCCAGGGAGCTGGAAAAGCTGTCCTGCAGCTCTGTGGGTGGGACCCAGCCTCAGGCCTCTGCATCTGGTTTAACCACCAGATGTGCCAGATCCCACTCTTCTCCCATGTGCTCATCCTACCTGTTGTCTCATTGCTTTTATGGCCACTGGTCCCAACCAGCTCTGCTTCTGTGCTGCAAATAACCATATGGCTTTTACGCTACCTGAAAGGGAGAAAACGGTAACGGAAAGATAGTAAGAAAGAATTTCCTCTGACTGTTTCTTTTTGAACAACGAGGAGCTATTTATAACGTAACGTGGTGAGGTTCATTGTTGCACGAAAGCAGCGCCCTTTCCCAGCTGACAGAGCCTCTCTAGCAATGACAGCCTCTCAGTAGCCTGCAGGATTATTTTGCCTGAGGTAGCTTAACCCAGTTTTTCATGTGGATAATGAAAATCAGCAGTGGATGAGATTTGATGTGGCTGCTGTTCTTTGGGGCTCTACACAAAGGCTGAAGCACCCAGGAAGGTATGAGCAGCTCTACCTTCTTAGGGCAGATTTGTGTAAAAATGGGTGGTTGCAAAGCTCCTTTCCCTCACTGAAAGCGAACCATAACACCTTATCTGAAGGGAATTTATACTTGGGGTTCAAAAGTTGCCCTTCTGTCAGCACCTCAGGCGTGTGTGATAGAGGCAGTCAGCAGAGAGCAAACTGCTTCCTAGGCAGGTGACCTAAATCCTGCTTTGCCCAATGATGTTACAGGGCACTGACGGGGTTTGTGTGCTCCCCTCCACAACAGCTGGGTGCTCCAGGGCATCCATCCTCTCAAGCTGGAGCAGTGCAACTACTCCACAGTCCTTGGGGCTGAGGAGAAGTGTCCCCTAGAGAGGGACAGCCTTCAGAGACTCTGGTAACAGGCCCAGTGCCACAGATGCCAGATCTGTATCTCCACAGGTGCACATCCACACAGGATGGCTGAAGAGCCCAACTCTGCCCTTCCAAGCTCCCCCTGCAGAGCTCTGCAAGTGCTCCCTTTGGCACATGTCCAGCAGGACCATGTCTGGCCAAACCGTGCACGAGTGTCCCAAAGAAGTGGCAAGAAGAGTAGAGCTGTAGGACTCTGAGCTGCTCAAAGCAGTGGGGAGAAGATGGAGCGGGAGTGTTTTAGGAAAGGGGGATAAAGGGTCACTACTGTGGGATATTTAGGCACCTTCACACAGGCCTTGAGTTTCACAGGAGGCTCCTTGGATGGACTGAAGCCTCCCAAGCCAAGCTGTGGCCAAAGAACTTCACTGTAACATTGCAGCAGCAGTTGGGAAAAGGCTCAGGAGTTGCATTTGGCATGGCTGCCAAAAGTTAATTAAAACAACAAAAACAAACTGGGGAGAGGGTTGTGCATATGACAGGGTTCATCAGTCGAATCAGGTAGAGCTTGTGCTTATTACCTGCATCAGACCAAACTCCCCACAGTGATTCCTCTACATTTTCATCTCCTCGGGGCTAATTTAAGAGCTGTTCTTTGCAGCCCATAATAATAGCGAGAAAGAAAATCAAATTCTGTTCTGCCAAAAGGAGGAAACTGGAACAAGGGAGCCGGCAGGAAACTTGTCTTGCTGCCATCTCTGGCTTTCCTAAGGAAATTTGTGCTCCAGGGCACCCAGTCAAAGAAAGCAGAGCTGCCAACAGGATGCACGACTCCAATCCTACCCACAAGGGAAGCCAAGTCCATCTGCTGGGAAAGGGAAGGACATTTCCCACAGATAAAACAGCAGTGGGGTGGGATGCATAGGTGAACACAGAAATAATCATCATGCACAGACAAGCATTTTCTCTGGGAATACCTTGGGCTCAGACTGCCTCTTTTTTACGTAATAAAACACTCCCCCCCCCCACAACCTTTTCCTGAGAGGGGCAGGTAACCTCCCATGCCCCACCAGAGAGCACCAACACAGTAACAGAGCTCTTCACACAACACCACGAGCAGTAACACTGTTTGTGACTGCTCGTGCTCCAGCCTGCGCGGGCACAGGGAGCGAGGCTGACATGATGCCTCCTCCAACACAAGTATTCAGGCAAAGCCAGAATTGAAGCAAGCAGGATAAAAGGTCACCTTCCACTCGCATGGATTTGGGGCCACCGTTTGTGTCCCCCATGAAATGACTTTTTATTTGGCCAAATCTATATAAGTGAATGCTTTTTGTTTTTTTTTTTAATCTTTCTGGAAAGTCTGGAAAGATGGCTGTTGCTACAGGGGCATCGCTCACTCCTGCCAGGCTCAGTTCTGCTCCACGCAGGCTGGGCATGTCTTCAGCTTCATTTCCAGAAAATGTTTAATCCATACAAAGTAGATCACAGAAGTACTGTGGTACTGGCACTAGCCAAAACAGAAGGGCTGGTTCCAACCAATCCCACAGTGCAGGGATTCCCAGGGGCAAAAGCCACCTCCCCTTTTTGACATAATTTCTTTAGCAATGGAGCCCAGGGTGCCCCACCTTGAACCAGGACCCCCTTTGTGCCAGGTGAGGATATCCAGGAGCTCATACAAGCCTTTCCCCAGGCACTGCTAACAAAGGTCGACATTCAGATGCAACACAAAGATCTTTGCATCAAGCTAATTGCAAATCCCATGGCATGCTTTCAGAACTCTATATAACTTGTTTTCTTCAGAAGCTCTCAGAGACTGTCCTTAGGGACTTATGCAATGAAAAGACCAGAATGTCAAAGATGCTGTCTTCTACCAAAGAGACTTTTAAGAATGCGGATTCTATGAGTTTATATGTCTGTGGCAGATTTGGATAGGAATAAAATTCTTAAAATCATGTGAAATTTGGTCCCCAAAACCACTAAACTTCTATTCACAATAAAATGCAAAGTTATTTTCCTAATCCTTTCCAGACTCATTTTTTCCCCCATATTTCCCCAATGCGAAAGTCTGCAGCCATTTTCTGTTACAATATAAAAAAACCCCAGAAACATCTTCACATTTTATGTGAGAGGTTGAGGACACCATTTTGTAAGTAGCAAGAAAAGTAATTTGAAATGAGAGCTGTAGATGGGATTCTCCACCCAGCACATTAAATATCAGCTGCTTGGTCATTCCTTCTGGATGTGCTCACCTGGCACCGCCCCTTGGCACATTCCTGGTGCTGCACTCTATTTTCTTGCCTGCTGTGCTCCAAAGGTTCTCAGTGCATCCGTGTGTTTATCCAGCCTCAGGACACTTCAGCTGGAAAATGTGAGCCAGCGTGGACCAAAGGATTTGGTAAGGCAGTAAGTAATTGCCTAAGGAAAGGCCAAAGGAATGGAATTAAAACCAAATAGTATAACCTCCACCTGCCCTTCAAGCTCCCGTCAGTCTCTGGCTTAGAGGCTTCCTGGTGCACGTTCATAAATTTGCATGTTTACAGCCCTGTTTTCCACTGAAAGGGGTGTCACATCCATGGATTAATTCTCAGCAATATGAAGTGCTTTTGTCTTAAACCTGGTACCTGAAAACATCTTTTTTTTTTGGCCTTCTCATTCAGTACTTGTAAAGAACAGCCATGATTTAAATCCATATCCATATATTCCTTACTGTTCATGATCTAACCTCTTCTTGTATAGCCACCCTGCCTTTCCAGCTCAAAATTGGACAATTCTTGCTCCTTGCTGATAAAGGACTTCAGATATAGCAGGGAAAGAAGTGGCCCCCGGCATACACTCTGTGCCACTTGTCTTGTAACTGAGCTATGTCTGTCTCCCTTATTCTGTTTTCCCCTCTTAAGATTTCTCACTGTGCTGTGCAAATACTTTGATCCATTCCAGCACATAATCCTGTTGTGTAAAATGGGAACCACAGAGATTCCCAGGTGGATGACCAATTTTTGGGATGTTCCCTGAACAAACTGACAGGCCCTCAAGAGCATCAGTTCCCACCAGCTGCCTGCAAGCACTGCTCATGGACATCTAGCAGTGTTCTCTTCACTGATTTCACCCAGGAAGATAAACAGCTAAAGGCCCAAAATTGATTTACCTTGCCATGCTGGATTTGCTGGAAGCCAAGGAAGATCTAACACCCCTCAGGATCACTCAGAGCACTGCCTGGCTGTCTTTCTTACAAAGCCCCAAGTACAATCTGAATGAGAAGCATCAGTGGGAATCTTAGGTAACAACCATAGGGGCCCTACCCTATTTTCACTGAAGTTGAGAGAAGGACCTTCACCCCTCATCATCCCTCTGTCTGCCTTGAGGACAGCTCAGAGAACAGCTGTAGCAATGTGTGACCTGAAAAACCTGTTTCTCACCTAATTTAAGGGCTCAGTCTGTAAAGGCAAAAGTAAAGAGATGACAGAATCATATTCCAGAGGCTCTGATTCTATGAAAAAATATTTTAAGGAATTAAACATAATTAGCAGACAAATGGCTGGCAGTTGAAGTTAGACATTTAGCCTGGAAGCAATCATTCATTAAAACAAATTTATATTGGAAGAGCTGACAAACGGAGAATTAGATCAGCTGAAGAGTAAGATTTCCTGATTCTCGAATGCATCTGTTTCTCAAGACGTTTAAACTTCCTAAATTTTATTTTTAAAAACTAACAGTCCTAAAAACTTCTGAAAATTGTAGCTGGTCTTTTACATCTGAGCTCTTGCCAGAGGTCACATCCAAACAGAAGCTGAGCACTTGGCAAAGATACCATTGTTGAAGATGTTACAGCTGATTCTGTAGAGCACAGGATAGCCCCATCTCATTTTTCCTTAAACTATGAATTACTGACTTTGAAATACTAAGCTGCAGCTCTGCATCTGCTTCTCCATACCCTCTCACTTTGCCACTCTGTTCTCTTCTGCTTCATCTTTTCTACCGAGACACCAAGAGAGTGTGTCATTTTCTTTTGAAGCTCCTCCCAAGACAGAAGCCCTGACCTTCACTAGTGACCTAAAGATGCCCCTCTCTCTCAAACAACTCATTCAACAGGAAAAAGAAGAGCATTATCTTGATACAATTCTGAAACCAGCTGGCAGAGAGCCTGACACCAGTATGGTGTGCTCCATGCCACACAAAGCACAAACTGCATGCAGCACGGAGCATTTTCTTTCTCCAGATTGTTAAGACCAAAGTGTTACATCCCTTTCTAGTAGGAAATGCCCTATCAAACATTGGCTTAATATTGAAACCAAGACCTTGATGCAAAACTTAAAGTCTTTTAGTCTCTTTCACTCTCTGTTTCTCCTCTCTTGACACTACAGATGCTGCTGGCTTTAGAGATCAGCAATAAGGCTGTTTTGCTGTAAGTTACTAGTAGTATTATTATTGCTATCGGCATCTCAACTGGAAGGCAAACCAGCGCGTCCCTCACCTCAGTCTCTCTTGTAAAAATGTAAGGCTTGATTTTATGGTCTAGTTAGGCCAAGCTCAAAGGGCTTTCAGCTCCCAAAAGTAACAACACTTTCTATGTTTGTGTTGTTGGTCATTTTCTTTTTGTTTGTTTTTGCCAGCTTTCCCTATATTGTCACATGGAATGGGCAGAAACAGTATCCCATGGAGGAGAGGCACGATCAGCATTCCTTTCCCCCTCAGCAGCAACAAATAGGCTGGCTCAGCTGAGCACGGAGCTGCCACCAGGAACCCACCCCTGCTCACTTCAAAAACAACCTTCTGGAGAGGAAGAAAGGTGGCACAAAAGTTGAGAAAAGTGTTTTGCAGAAGTGGTGCTCATCACACTACCAGAGCACAAGAGACCCTCAGTAGTAATTTTCTAAACCTCTTTTTACCAGACTTGCAAAGGTGACCTTTAATTAATTAATACAGGTTTGACAGAAAGCTGTTTGCTACTTCCAGATCCTTTTTAATTAAAAAACACCTCAAAAAATCCTTGGATTAAAAACATCTGCTGGGTAGAAATAGGAACTTGAAATCAAATAGATCCCTCTTTCTGCATACAGAGCAGCAACATGCTGCTGTGCTGCAAGAAATCAAGTCAAATCAAAAGGGTATTTTACACCCATTCAGACCTCTTGGAGGGCTGTAGAGAGAACATCTGTGGACTGACTTTATTCTCAATTTTTAAGCTTGATTACTAGCAGATCTTAAAATAGCTGCTGGATGCTAAGCTCTAAATAAAATGTGCAGACTAACAAAAGATGCAACCCTGACATTTGTGCTCATTCTGTAATCATGGCTTATTATCCCAGAGTATTTTTCAGTGACTTCATTCACTTGAAATGATTCTGTAGAGGAACAAGCCTCTTGCTAGAGTGTCCTGTAAGAAGTTATTGCTATGAAATTATTCACTATGCTTCAGGCTTGAAGGAGGACACAGGTGACGCCTGCACGCCACTCAGGGCCACGTAAATTCATAGAGCATCTACATTTAAAATAAACCTAAGTAAGGCAAAGTAGATGTTAGTAGTTGTGTACAAAAATTAAACATCTTAAAAGAACTAAGGTTATGGCAGTAATACCCCAGAAAGGAACCGGGCAATGCTCTATAGGATCCACTTTAAACAAGACAACAGCCCTTACCTCAAGCAGGTTACAGCCTTTTAATCTCTCCCAGTATTCAGCTTCCTTTCCAAACAGAGAGAGGCACCTTCTTGAAAATTCAGGATTTAAAATGCTTTTGATAATCCACAAAGAGTAAAGCTTAAACATTCCCTTATAAAAGCAGTATAAAGACATCTGCTTTTGTGCACAGTGACAAGCAAGCAGAGCAAACCCATACATAAAAAACTGCTAAAAAGCATGACCTGAATTTTCAGAAAATGAACGGGAAACATTTTCTCAGATCTATGTACTCAGGTAACACGGCAACAAGGGAGTTCTGGTCAGCAGTAATGCAGAATTTGCTGGATGGTTCATTCAGACCTGCTACGTACACTAGGAAGTGAACTGAGAACAGCACACAGGAAACATGGAAGACTCTAGGCAGAGATGTAACAGACTCCTACATTTAACACTGGATTAGATTAGAAGCTTCTATTGCCAGAAGCCTGTTGTAATTATCTTTCGGTATCACCTGCCAGCTCCCAGGTGTTAAAGGGCATTTAAGATAAAGAATCCTCATTTGAATTCTCAGATATAATCTGCAGATGCAAAACTGTTCCTTTTGTTTACTGCAGCTTGACAAGGCCTTTTTATTTTTGACAGCCATTAATATTAAAGACCTATTTCCTTGATTTAATTTAGATTTTGAAAGTCACTGACTTGTGCTACACAGAGAAAGTTTGTACCCAAGACTTCTCCTTTCCCACAGGTTGCTAAGTAAAACTCTTCCTGTCAGTACAATTAAAAGAGTGGAAGTGTTTCACTCTTTCCAATAGATGCGTCTGCAGGTTCTGCTGACTGATCATGCCCTTGGAGCTGACTGCAAAGCTGAGTTTCTTAGACCAGGAGCAAAGAACCTAGCCCTGTATGCCCTGGAGTGGGAAAGAATGATGTGTCCCAAAAGCTGACCTGTGGCATTTCTGAGGCTGGACAGATCGCAGATGAGATTTTTGGAGCACTGTCCCATCTCCATCTCACTTAGCTTGCAGCCCAGCTCTGCCAAGGGGATGCCAGGCCATGCCCTGTTGGCAGCCCCATTTCCTCTTACAGCAGCAGGAAAATTGAAAATTCTCCTTTTGCAGCTCCCACGCAGGATTTGCTCCCTCCCCAGCTGTCTTGGTGCAGTTTCATTTGCAAACTCCCTAAACTAGACCAGTGGAGTGTTTGCTCCCTAAAAAAGCTTTAAATTAAAAAAAAAAGTATTCTTTTGTTTAAATATGAAGTATTTACAATCTATCATCTTGTGCAGCACAGGCACCTGAATGCCCCCCCTGCAATGAGAGAGAAGGGGGACAACAGGAGCCCATGAGCACAGGCACCCCGAGAGGCTGAGAGCTGTGGCTGCTCCAGGCCCTGGCACGGGGATTGCTGGGAGCAAGGAGAGGCACAGTGGGAATCTCCAGAAGCCCAGGCCTAAAGGGGCAGGAGGGGGAGTGCTTTGACAACATATTTTCAGGTGACTATACAGTCAGCATTAACCCTCTCCCCAGTACAACACAGCTTCTAAAATAAGACAATTTCCTCAAAATTATAATAATACAAACAAAATCTCTTTTCTTAAATACAAATATACACCCACATATACACACTTTTAGAACAGGAACTTTATGAAGCAACTGAGTGAAACTAAGTGTTTGAAAACTACGTCAATCTACAAGCTCCAGGCAGACTTTTACTGGCTTTACTCAGTTCTATTAACCAGCACACACTTATCTATAAAGCGTTCTTCTTTATTTAAGTTAAACAAATTTTCAAGGATGGTTTCCATCTATAAAATGAACAAGTACAAGCTCTGTACAGCAGACTTTTCAAACCAACTGAAAAAACCAGTTTCCAAACTATGTTTTGAAAATCTGCAAAACAAACAGTATCACCATTCTTGTTCTGAAGACGGTAAGAAAAGTTCTCAGGAGACTCCATCATAATTTGCTTCAAGGGCTCTTAATTTATCTTTCAAATGGGTGAATTTCTTCAGCATTAAAAACCCCTAAAATCACAGTAAGTAACTTTGGCACACTGTCATGTAAACATAACAAAAGGATACCACTTCTTGTCTATTCTCTCCAAGGAAAGCAACATACTGCTCCTATATTAAAACCCCTATGCACAGCAGCCATGGGGAATTACTGAAAAAATATTCCTACTTTATGAATGTTGTTGTCATCAAAGACTTAAGAGATGGAATATGGATTTCTTATTTTTTTACTAGCAATTCTGATTCAGAGACAAGAGGCAGGTCAATATTCAGAGCTGCAGCTGCCAATTTCAGTTAGTACTACCTTCAATTTGATCAAAGCTGCAAATGGAAATACCTCCATGGTTGAAGCTGAGTGGTTGGGTTTTTTAATTTCCTTCTAAATTCTGCTTTTCAAAGCCTCAAACAACTGGCTTGCTGCTGAGCTCATATTTCAGCATTTGTTTTCCAAAACATGAAGGCATCTATTGCTATGTTTATGAAACATGTTCTTCAAGTTCTCAGCTCAATTAAAAGGCTACAGGGAGAGACTAAAAGCTGAAAATAGTTTATCCACTGTCTGGCCTTTAAAACAGGCAAGTTTTGGAGAAAATGGATTGTGGATAAGCAGAGAAAAAAGTATTAATTATTCATTTAAAAAGTCAGATGACGATGGATGGGTAAAACTGGATTTAATGGCCCCATCCAAAAGGTAAGCAGGTACCTGCAGGTCATAACTCAGACACACAAGGTATTTATGGGCACACAAACTGGCACAGTAAAGCCACGTTGCCCATGAGAGTACCATCTCTACACCTGATGCATAGGTGCAGCCAAGGGACAGTGAAAAATCAGGAACTACTCTACTTCCAGGACAAAGAAAGAGGGGGACTGTACCAGCATACTACAGTACAGCAGATGTTTCTGATCTCCTTATGATCAACCCTTTTATTTTTCCAAGATCCATCATCTTTCCAAAACCACTTCCTGGCATGCCATGTCTGCACTGATTTTTGTCAATGCTGTCTTGCTTATTAATACTTATTTGCTTTCCTTCTCGTTTTAAAAGCTCATTGAAGCATTTGCTTTTAATAAAAAAAGTATATAGTCTATGCAAACATAAGAAAGGACAGGTCAAAGTTGGGGTTACCTTTGACAGTATTGTTTTATAAAATTGACACCAGCTGGACTGAAGCTGCAAAATGCACAAGTTCTATGGTTAAAAACACATAGGCTATGCAGGTATCCAGGCTGATTCCCAGAGTCAAGCCTGAATCCATTCAAAAGATACATTTAAAGAAACAAAATTGAAGAAAATTCCCCAGTAGTAGGTCTATAAATTAAGCAAGTGCAATTCAGAGATATTACATAGCTGCTCATCCTTGCAAATTCAAATTCAGATCTTGTGCTGTCATCAGTGGTGTTACAATTCTAACTTATTTCTACAACTCAAAAGGGGAGTTTGAGACAAATTTTTCTCATTAGGGCCCGGAACAAAACTGTGCTGAACCAACATGGCTGCACAAAAGCTCAGTGCAGTTTATATAATTTTGTAACTAAGGAAGAAGTATTTTAAAGACAAAGTACTACAGAAATGATCAACACAAATATCAAGTACAGGTTTAACATTATCCAGGGCACAGGTGATGAATTCTCGAGTTGGAATAAACAATCCGAGCAATCATCTGGGCAGATGCATTGACTTCCTCTGCTATTTTCTTTCTCCTCCTGAGTTTCATGATCTCCAGCAAGGGTGACGTGTTAAGAAGTAGATCCAGTTTGCAAAGCAAAAGCATCCAGTGTTGGCATGGACATCATACCCAGCAGCACAAAATTCGCACCCTCAGAGTTTCTCTCTCCTAGCACTCCAATCCAATTTCTGGTAATACATTATGTCAATCACTTTGTTGATAATTATAGGATGATGAAAACTGATACAAATCATTGGGAGCTGACAATATATATACTTTCATATATTTATATTTAGAGTCCATCATAGAAAAGTTCATATTCAAATTACCAAGTACACACAGGAGAAAAAAAAATTCAAAATGACACTTCTGGTTCTGGAAATGACAAACCATGACTTCTATTCCAATGGAGTTTTCAAATTACCTTCTCCTAGTAATTTTTCCCACCCTCCCTCCCACACTCTGTTCCCCCACAGATGTTTCTTCAGATCCTTTTGTTTACAATACGTCAGTTGTTCCTAGAGTTAATTATCTGCTGTGCAAGTAGTAGCTTGAAGACAGAAAGGAACAGTTGAAGTCTGCAGCACAATTCCTTCTTCATGTGAAGTAATGCTCAGTGACATCTTTGCAGTGCTCCAAGTCCCCTGGATCCCTGGTGTCTGCTTCAGCACTCTACTTTCAGATAAAGGTGGAATACTGAGGTATATAAGTTCCGTGGAAAGTTTTAAGAAATACATCAGTAATTCAATCAAAACTTTGCCCAATGTTTTTCAGTTGAAACAGCATTTTGCTTGTAAGTCCTTCTACTGCTGCAGATTAAGTGTGAATTTCCACTGCTGTGACAAAGAAGGATTGCAGATCTCAACGGTGAGACCACCATTTTTGGCATTTCGGCTGTCTAGACAGAGGTTGCTGCCAACGTGCCTCAGTTTAGAATTGCTTTCAATTTGTTCCCATTTCTGGAAGAGAAAATACAGTTATTGACCTGGAAAAGCAGGAAAAGGAAGAATTCTACATCCTGTCCTTTGAGGTCTTCATAAGCTTCCCTGGCTTGTGCCGGGAAAGCTCTAGAAACTGCAATAATAGGAGCAATTTAGATGATCCTTGAGTAAGAGTATGTAAGTTCTGGCAAGCCTTGCCAAAACAGCTGCTCTTTCACCTAACACTCTACAAGACACAGAATACGCCAACACATTTCCCTCTAGTTCAGAACTTCTCAAATACACCATCCCACACTGTTACCTGTGTGACACCTTTGGTCTGAAGAAAAAAAAAAAGAATCAAAATCCATCTACGGACCACTACCATACTGAGCATAGAGAAGCAAGAAGCACATTCGCTATAGATAACTTTACAGAAATCCAGAGGTTTGTCAGACACCTTTCAATTCTACAGAAGACAACCAAAAGTTCCCTGTCCAAGATGATGTCAAGGACAGAATAAATCCCAAATACAAGATTAAAAAAAAAAAAAAAAGGAGGGGGGGTGTTTCTCTTGTATGTCTACCATATTATGCCTGTAAACCTTATCAAGAAAATCTTGCTTCCTTAGTTTCCTTTTCTGAAGAGTGGTAAGAATATTCTTTCCTTCATCAACAAGCAGTGTTTCAGTTACCTCTCTGCAAAAACAGAGATACAGAAGCAAGGAAGCTGGCAGATGATCAGAACTGATGACTGAGCAGAAAGAGATGAGTTGTATGACTAGATCAAAAAGATGGTATGACTCTGCAAATGTGATTTTCCTCAGGCATGGGAAATAGATGAAGTTACAATTCTGCATTGATAAGAATGAATTTAAGGAGTCTAGTGCTGCTATAAACAGGCTACAACTGAAAAGAAGGAAAGCCAAACCACATACTTCTGAGACGCAGAATATATAATATTCAAACTATAATATTGACTATATAATATTCAAACAGAGTAAGATCTTTCAAAAACACATCGTGGAATATATAAACTCTTTCAGAAGACACATGTGGCAGTTAAACACTGTTACATATCAATGGGTGAAACCTTTACATAAGGCCCTGTTGGGATAAAGCTTATTCTGCCTTTATGACATCCTGAATCCTAGCTTTACACACACAAGCAGTAAAAGTAGAGCCTATAGAAGATATGATCACCAGAGCATTGTTTATTCACCATCCTTGTTTTCCCCACTGTTTGCAGAGAGCAGTCATGACATACTAACCTGTCTGCTGTCGTTTTCTCTACAGCCCTGAAGTTTTATTAGTGAACCAGGTGCTCTGTCCACAACAGTAAGGCACAAATCCATGTGTTTCACTGACTTGTCCTTTGTTAAGGCCCATTCCTACAAAAAGGAAGAAACAAAAAGTGTACAAAGTTGTGTATGTTAATGTATGCTATCTCTACATATACAGCATAGGTTAAAATCCTACAAATAGCTATGTACAATCATTAGAACAGTTCATTGCTTCCCACAGGGCAGGAGAGGAAAAGTCCTTTTCAAACACAGTAATTCCAATTGCTTCAGTGTTCCCACATCAGCTCAGGGCTGAGCTGGCTGTTTGCTCCCTCTGCTGGCTTCACACAGCTGCTGCGGGCAGTCAGACAGGGCCTCGCAGAAAATATTCCTCCAAATGCTGATTTAGTTAGATGTTTATTTTTATACGTGTGTGTGTGTATGTGTTTGTGTGTGTGTATTACACCTTTCCCCTGTCTTCTACATGGAAAGATTTCTACATATGTAAATATATATAAAATGATATACATAAAACCACTAAAAGCTTGGTCTGCGGCATCCCTGGCCACTCTGCCCACACACTGAACAAAGCATATGGACCACAGTGAGGAAACAGCAGTTCCTAAGACAATAGAGACCACCAGAAAGCAATACACAAGAGGGGTAGAGAGAATGTTTCCTCCCATCCAAGGCATGATGTACAACAGAATCTCCTTTAAATGTATGTAAATATGCAAGTTTTAAATAGAGAGCAAAAAAAAGCTGTTCTGTATGTACTGCTGCCCAGCTTGTTTGATCTCAGCATCTTTTCACATGGAGCCTGATCTCGCACTGATGTTCAGACCCTCTCCATATGCCTTTCTCCTTTCAAGTTTGGTCTCCAGGGGCCACATTGGTCTCCACATGTCTAAATATCCTTTGAGGAAAGAAGCCACTTGATTAAATCCAGGCTAATTATCCAAATCATGCTTATAAACTACATAAAATGGCATGATTAGCTTCTCTCAAGCAACTAAAGAGGATTTAGAGTTGTATAATACAAAACCCTAGACATACAGGGCCAAGCCTGTATGTTAAATAACATTTAAATGTTATTTTTCATGTCATTAGTGTTTCAGAAATAAAATAAATGTATAATTACTTTGAAACTCAGCAGATTTAACAATTATTAAATCTCTTTGGGAAGAGATGGTCAGGACACTGTCAGAACTTGCAACCCAAGAGATTACAAGAAATCACACTCATACAGGTCCCAAACCACTGCATCCAGTACCATATTCTGCAAGTACCAGAATGATGACAACTATGGAAAACAAAGCAACGCCAGGACAAATCTGTGTATCCCTTTATTTGTTTTCCAAACTCTTAAGCTGATAACTTCTCCTTTTACTCTCAATATGTTAAACTCAGATGACAGCGAAATTACTTGCCTTCTCAATTCTGTCCAGTTTGTAAGATGTCAACAAGAACAATTAATATAGAATAAAATATTAACAGCCACTTTTTTAGCCACAACTAAAGGAATGAATCAAGTTATTTTCAGAGCTTATCAGGAATTACAAATGGCCCCAAACCCTTCCCTTGTAAGATTTATACTGAAAAATGACAGTCGAAAATACTACCAGGGATGTAGTAAAACTTGTGTCTGAGAACCCTGCAGTCAGAGCTAGGGCCTTGAAATTATGCCTTTCTACATCCTCACCCTTCCATCAAAAGGCTGCACGAGACCCAGCCACAACAGAAATCATGCAAGAAGTTAACACATTTAAAAGCCAAAGATACAGCTGCTTCATAAAAACTCCAAGCTCTGTTGCTGGAGACATTTCTGTGATAGCCCTTCATGTTATGAGACACAGTGTCTAGATACCTTCCTCCACTGATCAGTAACTATGACTATAATGGAGATAAGATGGAACAAGTTCCACTACACCAGAGGAAAAGAAAAATTGCAAGCAGTGTATATGCTCAGGGCACAGGCTGGAAATTGGACAGCTTTATGCAAAAATCAGAATATCTGAGAAAATCTGTGTCAAATCAGTAATTAAAAGTTAGTAGAATACAACTAACCTGAAACCTTCCCCTTGTACCTAAGTGCATTTGGTTTTACCTTTAGCTCCTTATCACAACCCTACACAGTCAAACACACCACAATCTATTCAGGCCCTTTGGAGGTGCACAGCTACCACTGAGTTCTACCAACCTGGGGAGGGGAGAGCAGGGGAAAAGGGGGGGCAGAAATCCCGTTTTTACTTAGGTTTTGCATTTTAAGTTGTGTTGAATGTAAGACAGAGTACACTTTTCAAGTTATGGGAGAAGACTGCCACAGCCTACAATGTCCAAGTGCTCTTAACTCCCCAAAAAACCTCTTGATAAGAATAAGGTGCAAAATACAAAGTGCAGATTTAAAGACTGCGGTTTGCTCCCTATCCCTCTCCTCTCATGCTGTTATTTCTTTTCAACCCAATATGAGTTCTGCTTGGACATAAGACCTGGTTTTGACCCATTCTGCCTCTTAACCTGTCTCAATGTCCTCTCAAAGGTATGTGTTTAGAGCAAGTGCATACTGGTTTGTCAAGGTCAGTGCCACAGAAGAAACAACACAGAAAGAAGAGGGTCAGATTCAAGGGAGGGGAGTTTCAAAGAGGAAGATAACTTTCTGTATCTATAAAGAATACATAACATCATCAGAAAATTCTAAGATTTCTGCTCCAAGGCACTTGCGACACATCTACCCTTTCTCCCAAAAAACCCACTGTGGTTTCTGAAAAGATGAGGATACTTTCATAAAGGTAATTGGAAAAGCCTCCACAGATAAATTCTCTTTAATGACAGGGAAAGGAGGCATTTCTCACACGTGGATTTGAATGAATTACCATAATACATCTTCCAGGAAATTACTTCATTTTAGGCTTCATCTTATTTTACGGTTTTCCCCTTCTAATTTAAATTAGAGCAAACTTCTGACACTCAATCAAGAGTAGTTTTTAATTGGTCAGCCTTCTATTTTAACAGCTGTACTTGACACATTAATATTACATTTGATTTAAAGTCAGGTTTAATCTGACAAGGATTTAGTGACAAAGCAGCACACAAAGCAGTGAGAACATCTGTGTGTATTTCATGAATGGCAACTAAGTCACAACTGCATAAATAGATTCTTTGAAATAATTAATGCTCTCATTTACAGATCTGACACATTTGCAATTAGTTTAGGAGTAGGATTAGAAAGGTTTTGATAAAACACTCCCCTTACTGTGAGTGAACATTTAGGCACCTCTGTTTTCTAGAAGAGCCAAATGGGGATTTATGACAGATTTTTTTTTTATACTCCACTATTGCAAACTGTAAATGACTAATGTGCAGCACAGCAAAGCATTTTTTTATTTTGCTGACATTAGGCCATGTGCTTAATGCAACCCAAATATTTTCTTAAGTAAAAATCGCCCCCCAAAAAATCAAACACACCATTTCATTGAAAAAAAGCTATCTATGCAAGTACAAAATGCCTGGGAAGGAAGCTGTGGCCTCTACTGCAAAAGCAGATGTTAATAGCGACAAAGGAAGGGAATAATGTGATGCTCACTGAATGAATCTCTGGGCTCAGACTCTAATCCTGAAAATGCAAAATTATATATGAGGGAGAAGCTATTTAGCCAATCTGTTATAACAACTGATCTGCTGGTTTGGATTCATCTTTCTCTCATCAGTATACCGTTACTGCTTGAGTTAAAAAGTTTAGCTTCTCTTTCTTTCTTTCGTTTAACACTTACTGTAGAAAACAAAATTAATGGCATACAGACCTGGTTTCCCCCGGCATTATGACATTCATAAACTCCAACAACACCATCTGCAAAATGGCCCAAAGTGTCAAGGCAATTGGTACCCTGCTGCAAAGCCCCAAAGGCTATATCTTGATGATCAGGTACCCTAAAACAAAACCAGAAATATCTGCTTAATTCAGTTCAGGGTTCATTTGGGAGGGTTTTTTTCAGGTCTTTTTTTAAACTCCTTGTTTGTAAAAATACTCAAGAGTATTTTTAAGATGAGAGGTTAAGGATGAGTGATGACTATCATCTGGAAATTTCAATCATCGTTTGAGGGGATGCAATTACCTAATCATGAATTGATCAAGCATGAGTAAACTTGCAAGCTTACTACACAGTACCAGAAGACTTGTACCAGAGAAGGAAGACGAACATATAAACTCAGCACAAAAATCAAATTAAAGATGATTTATCATCATTTAAAGTGACTCAAAGCTGAATGTTATCAGTTAGGTCATTGAGTCCTTTTGTCTTTTCAGGCAAAATAGCTTGTGGCAGAAATAGGACACTGCACATATTTCTCAGACTGTTTTTATTAAAATGTTAAAAAGGGGGTTAGGAATTTGAAAAAAAAAAGAATCAAAGTTTTTCTGATATCTTATTTTCTAATGGTTGCACATAAAGTACACTCCTAGCATGGAAACATCTAGGCAAGTCCATTCAGCAAAGTACAGTTGTGGGTAGAGCCCATGAGTTCATGTCTAACAGTAAAACAAGGGCATATCAGAGCTTTTAAAAACTTCGGACTATATTATGAGTATAATAATTCAACCCAGCAGAATGAGCATGTGAGGGATGACAGAATAAGACAACATTACATGTAAGTAATGCTTATGGTAGCACATTTTCCAGGAGAGACATTTTTTTCTGACAAATTAAAACTAAATATCCTCTGGCACTTTTAAGAGAAAATAAAGGAAAACTTACTTCCTCAGTATTATCCTAGTTTATGAGACTTGTTAGTATGAGTGGTTCTGCACATGTTGCACTGGGGCTGTAATAGCTGGTGGTGCTTTTGCATCTCAAGCCTGTATGGCACCAGCAGTTCCCTGGCACCACTGACATGAAGTGCCCCCAGGAAAAAAACCTCAAGTATTCTTACAAGCTACACACAGAATCTTACACCACTACACTACCAATATTAGGTTGACAGACTAGTTTATGGGCTCAGATCTGACCAACATACTTATTAATGGGTTATTTAACCAAAATCTTTCTATCCTTTCAGAAAGCATTTCTCTTCAAGGATTTTTCATTAGTTAGGTTGTGTTCATGTTACAGAAACTGTTAGCAGTGTTATCCCTCACTTCCCTCTTCTCAGCCCTTCCCAAGAGTCAGTAATTATTCAGTGACAAGAGAAAAGGAGACAAGAAGGAGCAGGAGACTCAGCTTTCCAGAGTCTTAGGCATCTACCCTTGTCTGCCAAACATACAAGGCCCTCTTGTCTGCTGACGGTCATCATTTGTACCGCAATGAGATTCAGTCTCCTCACTTAACCAGGCATGTGCTTAGGCAAAGGCAAAAGCTTTAAAGGGACGACAACAGGATACAGAAATTTCATTGATGAGCAAACGGCTTGTATAGGAGACTAACTTCAGGCTCAGGCAAGCTGAGTCCTTTGGACACTGTTCTCTAAAATACTGCAGCTGTAGAAAAAGAAAAAGCAGCTAACTAGGGAAAAACTACTCTTTAAGAACAGAATTAATAATAAAAGCAAATAAGCCTGCTTGAGGCATTGCATTCACAGATAAAGTAAAACACACCCTTTACATCCAAGGATGGAGAAAGAGAAACCAATAATTTCTGGGGAGGGGAAAAAAAGAAAACTCCATATGAACTCTGTTTCAGGCGAAACTCACCGTAACTCAGGATAAACATTTTCAAGATACCACTTAAAGGGTTTGCAGCTAAGTCTCTTTCTGAGTTCCATTCGGCTTTGAATACTAGAGGAGAAAAAAAAGGAGTTTTCAAAGTCAGGCTGTTGTCTTCATATATTTTATGGAATACACAGAAAACTGAAGAACAGTACAACTGTAGAAATATACCTTAAAGAGACAACATCAGATTTAGCACTGCTTTCACCTCAGAAGGTGCTGTGTCATGAAGAATAAACAAATAGGGCAAAGAAGCACTTGTGACTTACTTGCCGTAAGGTACATTCCTGGCTGAAGGCACTGCTGCATAATAGAAATTTTTATACTCATCCATCCAGACTTCTGCTGCCCTGCGTGTATTTCTAGGGACAATGATATGAAACACATGGGTTATATTTTCTCTAGGTGCAATTAAACCATGCAATTTTTCCTCAGGTTGATTTTAATCCTTCCCAGTACTATATAGCTGCCTCAAGCCAGGCAGAAGAGTCCCTATAAAAGACCCAAGTAATAGAAAAACCATTAGAGAGTAACATAACTGAAATCAATGCATTTATAATGAAATTTATGTCTTTTCCACACTCATCACTGCTTCATGTTTTCATCCAGAATTTAACACACATCTTTTAGTTCTTCCTGCAAACTTCATGGAATTTATTAGGTTGATGTTTGGCTGATCTTTTTATAAGAGTAACTTGACAGAAGACAAATTCAGTGAGTGTTCACCTGGATAAAGCAAGCTAATTGGGAACATAGTCTCAACAACTGGCAATATTTAATAATGTCTTTTACATTTTTTGAAAACAGATATGCTAACACAGGCAAGACATTTTCAGTCTTCACCCTATTCCTACCACTACAGCATTCAAAGTTCCAAACAGACAAAAGCTGTCACGACATTTAAGGCTATGAACAAAACAAGTCTTCTTGCTGAGGTAGCTGAGGTAAGAAGAAACACAGCAATCAGAAAATACTTTAAATGTTTTAAAATTTGAGATTGATTATTGTAATAAATGTGAAAAAAACACCAACCCAAATGTTTTACTTCTAATCAAACACATCTCTACCTAAAATTCCTGTATTTATGTAATTGGTGTCTTTAAATTTCCTTTTGGATGGCAAGAGGGTCCAAAATGGCCTTTTCTCTCCCCTGGCTTCCACATAAAATTCATTTACTTCCATTGTTCATAATTTTATGCTTAGAAAATTAAGTCTTATTTCACTTGCAACTGCCATGCTCTGAAGCTTATTTTACATTTGGCAGAAAGTTCATCTAAAGCAACTGGAGTGAACTCAGTCAGCCAATAACTTCCTTAATACGATTTTCCAATTCAAAAGACAAACGTAGTCAGGATAAAGTGAGGAGGCTTGCAGGTTGCTGAGAAAAAAGGATGTGGGGAATAAAAATGTCACAAGACAAACCTGAAAAATTTTTTTGTTTGAGGACTGATTTTTTTTTCTTGCAAAGATTCCTCTAATTTTTTTGTAAGCAAAATCACACTCAATTCAGATTAGAAGCTACGTTAGCATATCTTCACCTGCAGTCTCTCAGGCCTGCGTGAGTGTCAGTCACTCCGCCCCTCTTGTCTGCTCAGTAACCAGCCTGGCTGCCCACAGGCCAAACAGATTTTGGTGGTGGGAGAGGAACTACTTGGTTTGCCATGATTTAATGTCTCCAAAGGCAGTTTCAAAGCCAGAATGCCTGTCTGTATCCGCTCCCCCATACTCAGGGATGAAGAACAGCTCAGGCTTAATGTGACACGAATATGGGCACTGCATTGATGCTGGGCACTGCGTTGATGCTGAGAACTGCCTGAACTAGCAAGGCTCCAAAGAACTCAGGGTGCTGAAGAGCACAGCATGGGGTGCACCTAAAGCTGAGGCAATTCATGAAACAGAGCACTGAGAGATCAGAGGCAGCTTTGCTCGGAGCAGACTGGGGTCCACAAAGCTCACGGGCCCGTCTCGAGTGCTGCGTTAAGGCAGCGCCTACTGGTCACACAAATCCTGCTGGACACAAGCTGTACCTGCCCACATCACATGGCCAGGACCTGGTGATGTGGTCTCCCCTCTCAAGAAACAGGACTCCCAGTCTCTCATCCAAAATTACCAACCCGTGTAGGCTGCCAAAAGGCCATGCACACCGACTAGCCAGCTAAAAATAGAGCAAACTGCTTACAGCCAAGAGACAGACGATGGCATAAGCCAACACGCCCCAACTGCACCACCAGCACAGACACCATGCACCAAGTTTCTTGGCACTATGCTCCCGCAGACATCTGTATTGTAATACCTGTATTACAAGGATATCCTATTACCTAAGGTTTCTCATTCTCTCATTGCTAAAACTGATTTTAAGGTATCCCATTATATTGGTCTGACATCCAAGAAAGCTATTTGCAGCACAAGAAAAGTAGCATCTTGGCAACACCCCAAAGATGGAAAAACCGCAGGAGTGGGAAAACTACACAGTATATTCATATATTTATTCACTTTTATTAACCATGCTCCTTGTTATGACACTGTCATTTCAAAACCTCATTAAACTAAACTAGTTGCATCCTAAGATTACGTAATGCAGCTTAAAAAGTAAATCTTTCTACTCTCCTGATGCACACTGTAAATGTTGCAACAGAGATAGGATGTATTGAGGATATTTCTTTGCTAGCTTTTGTTTTCACAAATACTATTATTCATTTTTCACTGCAGCATAAAAACCACAAAGAATGAGTAAAAAGAAGAAAAATACTACTGTGCCTACTATAACTACTGAGAGAAACAGGACAGTGACTTTATTTTAGCAGACTATTAAATTCATTAAAGTCACCTTGGTGGCATAACCAGCATGGAAGGGAAGAACTACACCCTAAGGAGACTCCTCAGTCTGAAGTGAATCACAAGTCCAAAAATATCAGCAGCTTAGAACATTCTTATGAATTTAAGTACATCTGCACTCTCCGTGCTGCTTCATGTTAAACAGAGTTTGGGCTCCACATCCCTTCAAGGGTAAATAAACAATTTTATTTCCAGCTCTTAGCCCACAGAACTGTTAGCTGAGACTTGTACTTCTTCAGCCCCCTGAGCATGAAGTCCAATTCTCTAAACCAAAACCTACAGTGATTCTTCAGCTACAACTGATACAGCCTTGATCAAAATACCCTCGGTATATTAATGCAATACTTTTATCCATATTAAGTAAAAACCACTATGAACACGAATCAGCAGTGCTGTTCTCACTTTATAGAGGAGAAACTGAGGAGACAGCTCAGTATTTCAGCTACTGCTATGTATGGGTATCAACAGCAAAATTAACAGGCATACTAATCTAAGCCTTTAAAACTGCAATTTCCTAGATCTATAGAAAATGCATTTTTAAACATAGCACAGGAAAAGCAAATATGATAGAGAACCACACTGCCAACAGACTGGCACAAATACCAAAATCAGTCTCTGTAATCATTTGCCTCTCACATGCTGATCACATATTAACAAAAAGCAAGCAAAGCATATTCATAACTTAGTGTATTCTGGCTCCTAGTGAACAATGAAACCGTTTCTATAAAATGAAGTTCTATGACACAGCTCTGAAAATAAAGCCTTCTTTAAAATCAAATAAACACAATGTTGATGAAATGCCAAGCTAAGCATTTTCTTATTTTCCGGATTCTCAGTCTGTGTCCACCCTTTCAGCTTTCAGGTTCTTCTCTCAACCCACATAGCTGACTCAAAGTCATTACTTTCTTTTTAATTAATATTTTACCATGACCAATAATATTGCAAATATTTCTAAAGACAAGATTCCGCAAATGAAATTACTGCCACCTGCTGATCATCCGAGGAAATCCAAACCATGGTTATTTAGCAGTTACCTTGCAAACACAGTACCACTCCCACCGGGAAACGTGTAAGGATGCTGCTTGCGGAATACGTGACCCACTCTGCTGCAAGGGATGATTTCTAGACTTCCACCACATTGCCAAACTCTGAATGAGATCTCTGAAATAAAAATAGGAATGAAAGACCAACATCACAAAGTACTATTATTTCGTATTATATTTACAGAGAAGGCTTTTAGTGATTGTTGCTGAGAAAATCAGCAAGACAGTTTTTGATAAATTCTGGGATAAATGCTGAGATATATGCCTTTGTTTATGATTCCGCAAGCTCAGCAGAAATAAACATACTATCTTGGAAGCAAAATGTGTGTCTTCTCTTATCTGAAGTTACTAGCATTGCCTAAATCCATAAATGCTGCTGCAATTTGCCAGTGAGTTAGGTGTATCTGAAGGGTAAACAATAGTACGTACATTTAAGAAAAAAACTAATGATCTAGTTTATAATAAAATTTTTCAGCTGAAGATGGAATAACACAGTGAAATCAAGGCAAACTAAAATAATCAATAGATTCAAGCTGCTAACTTATTTTAGCAGATAAACAAACACTCCCAAACATTGGAAGGAGTTATATCAAGTCAATGTTGACCTGAGGATAGACCAAATAAAAACATAACTTTTGTAAATTGAAGGTTCACATGGACAATACACTTCTAAGCCAATCTAATGATCTGAGCCAGCTAGTGATGACAAGAAGGTCTAGAAATATTGATGCTTTTCTCAACTTTGACCTCTGATAGCAGAAGTCACTTAGTGCTGAGAGAGAACTTTTCCACATTCATTCCAAGTCAGTGCTGTAAGAAGGGTGCTTCCAGCAGCACTGTTTCAATTTTGATGAGTCCCCTTTTAGTCCAGCAGCTGCTACCAGACAGCCTTAGGTTCAAGCCTCTTCATAACCATTCAGTGTCTTTCCATATGTTTAAAAAAAAAAGGCAGCCCTAAATTAAAGTCAGTGTCTATCTTTTATGACAAACTAAGTGACATGCCTTCTTCCCTCAGAAGCCCTCCTCCACTTACACAGAAGTAATAACAGCAGAATTACTTCAAAAACTAAATTTGAAAAAACCAGAACAAAACAAAAAACCCCACAACCACAGGTTAGAGAACATGTCATCTTGACTGCATGTCCAGGGAAACTTTTAAAAATGTTAAAAGTAAATAAAAAGAGATATTGTGACACTGTTGACAGTGCAAGTTAACTGCCTTTCTTCTAGATGATCATATTCATGAATCCTACACAGTAAAGATAGTTCAAGCTATAAATAGATCATAGTCCAAAACCATGAATGACAATATTTTCTTTGACAGTAACTTCTCCAATTGAATTTACATGGGACAACAGGCAAAAATAATTTTTAATTTTTGTATACCTTCCAGCACCTTAGATTATGAAGAATCTCAAAAAAAGTGAACATTATGTAAAATAGCTCAGTGGGAAAGAGAGCAAAGGACTAGAATATAGGGAGAAGCAAACTAATTCTTATTTGCACCAACATGGTTTCTAAAGCCTGCACAGAAAAAGAAAAAAGAATTTACAGCAACTAAAACTCAAAACAACCCTACAAACTCCCTTAAGACATCCCTTTTGTTACACTCAAACAGTAGGAAAAGAAATGCTACTACTAGAGCAAGTTCAATGGACATAGTTTTTAAATGAAAAGGCATTAGTAGCATGGCAAAAATTCTTTATGAGATCAAGTTACACCTGTCTAACAGATTCGGGTTTTTTATTAGAGTGTGTCATCAATATAGAAGACAAGGAATATCTTAGTCATTCCCTGATTTTAGGAAAATTAGTAAGAAAAGCCTAGATTTTCAAATTAGACCCAAACCTTCTCATGGTCCACCCAGTTCTCTGGTGTACTCTCATTTTCCTAAGCTAATCAAAAAGCATCATAAACATACTGAGAATTGGAGTTTCTGAGTTGGAGACAAGACTGAACTAACCTTGATCCACTTTTTGTACAGCACACACGTGTTACCAGTTAGATTTAGCAACAGTCTGAGAGTGTACCTATCTTCATTGTAATTTGGGCAATTTAGAGAAAATACTGCAGGCTCATCTTGAAATTTGTCAAATTGATACTGACATGTGAACAAAACCTCATATAACAGCTGCTCTGTACATGCTTGAAGGAAAAATGCTAGCTTTTATAAAATGAATATGATGTGCAGAATTATTTTGCTAGTCCATTTAGCAGGTTATTTGCATGTAACACCAAGCCACTGATCTAGAGCTATGCTTGAGAGTAAAGAGGCCTGACAAGTGTGCACATTGAATTTTAAACCGCACATCACAGATTTCTAGTTATCTGGTGCATGTGTCATTTATTGCCAATTAAATCATATGCCATGTGATTTTTACTCGTATTCAATTAGTCTGACAGCTAGAAAGAAATCATTAGCTGCCTTCCGCCTGCTTTTCAGGCACTCCTAAGTCTCCATCTTCTTCCCATGGAGGGAGAGGAACTGAATGCAGCAGGAGCAACATAAACATCTCTTGGCATCCTTGAGAGAGGAGCTGTTGCTTGTGCCCTTTCCTGCTATCAAGGCCCCAATTAGCAAAGCATAAAAGTCGTTGTTAAGTGTTCAGAAAAAACTAAGTTGCTAAAGTACATGCTTGTAACTAATCAAATATTTAAGTGCTCGAGTGGCAAAAGTGGTTTTCAGAGTGAACGGGAGTATTGCTGCATCAAATTTATCCAATGTCTTTCCAGGACATTTAAAAAATGAAAAATTATATTGACATTGAAACAATTTAACAATATACAGCCAAAAGAGATAGACAACAGAAACATGGAATGTAATTGCTCAAAACACCTGAAGGGTTTCTTTGAGTACTGCATAGGATGGTCAGAGACAGGACTGTAGGGATGCCACTTCCAACTTTTCAGTGAGTTACAGTAGTGTTAAACATTTGGTTACCATGTCTCCATACAGCAGACACTTCCTTGCAGACCAAGCATATGCTTCATGCACATGCAGATTTCAGTAACCTAAAATACTTGTGGGTTCTTACAAGTTCAAAGTATTTCAGGATTTTGCAGCTAGCACGTGCAGTAGAGAAGCTTCTATCCTTAGAAGTGCTCCTAAAACACACTACATGGAATGTCTGAGATGCATCTCTACCCCAAAAAACTAAACTAATGACAAACTGGAGTTCTTGAGGAGCTGTAGAATTCTGTTCCTTTCGAATATTTTCTGTTTTAACACAAGTATACTGGTCTTAACTAGAGAAAACTTTTCTATAATACTGTAATGCAAATAACCAAAAAAACCTAGTAATGCCAGATTTAACCACCAGGTCAAAGAAGAAATGGCCAAAGCACAAATTTTCTCAGCCACTCCTCCTTTTTGCCTAAATCTCTCTCACTTCAACATCTGAAAATGAGGACTTACAGAAAAAATGCCTTCTCCGCCATCAATATCTCACAGGGCTAAAGAAGGGGTACAAAATTCACTAAGTTCAGATGCCAGGCAGCATACTACTGGCAAAGTTCAGAAACAGATAATTCTTCAGTCAGCTAAGTTAATTGATTTATTAAGGCATATGTAATAACATGAAACTCATTCTCTTGTATCCTACTTTTCATGATTAAATTAAGCAACATCTTAAAAACATGCCTTCAACTGTCAGCATTTAAACTTATTTAATTAATAACTTAAGATGATGCTTGACTTTCGAAAAAGAGCATTTTTGAAACTATTTGCCTATCTACAGCCTGTAATTTTTTTTACCAACCAACTTCCATTACAAAAACATTTCACTGTTCAATGAGCTAATTCTTTTATTCCCTCATATTTAGCATGTAATTTTTAATTTGTTATAATTCTTTCATTGAGATAAACATTTTGGATTTTCCCAATAACGTGTATGAAATTTTAACTCTGGTTTTAACTCTCTCTGCACAAAATCAGGAAAACCATGACTCCTTGACAGTAATGGAAATGATGAAACCTGCTTTCTCTCAAGGCTGATCAGAAGGTAAATAATACACATACCTAGGTTTTCTCCACCCCAAACATCCATCATCATGTCATACTTCCCTAGTTCTTCAAAATAGGATTTGTCCATCACAAATAATCCACCAGCTATCATGGGTGTCCTAAACAAACAAGAAAAATTAAATCAAATACTTACAGAACCATGAACGTGGGAGTAACTATTATTTGCATATCAAGACTAATACCTCCTTGAAAAAACTGGCAATGCTTTTAAATGCAATTTATTTTGCATTTATCACTTCAAATGTTGTTTCCACACATTTCTATGGCATATACAGTGCCATGACCACCTTCTGAGGCAGCTTCCAAATCTCCATTTGGCTCACAAGTCCCTTATTTAAAAGGTGGCAATTAGTGCCAGCAATAAAACATTAAAACTGATGCTGTATTTTTAGCTCTCAAAACACAGCAACTTTAAACAAAGTGACATCTACTTTTTCTTATGGGTAAATAATTTACTAGTGTGTTTTAAACTATTTTTTAAATATCATTTATTTCTGAGAGTCTCATAATGCTCCATATATATGAATGAAATTTCAGTATTGATGTAAGCAATCGTAAAGATACTCTTTCAGACTCAGAGAAGATGATTTCTAACTTTGCTTAGTTGCAAACTACAATCTGCTTGAGAAGTGGTGGTACAGACATACTTTATCGGAGCAACCGGATTTCCTTGTCGTGCTCTTCTTTGCTCTGGTGTCATGTAATCCCACTTGAATACCAGATTCCAGTCAAAGCCTTCAAGAAGAAAAGTAGGCTGTTAAAATTACTGTGGTCATCATTCAATTTGTAGTAACAATGTTCACTAAAAATACTTGGAACTGTAATTTAAATTAAAAATTTAAACTTGTGCAAAATTCTGGGTAGAAAACAAACAAGTAGGAATCCAGATGAAAGATAAAGAAAAAAGAGTAAATCTCAAACACCAAATAACTTTGGATCTCGTCTTATCTATTTCACAAAGTAGGAAACCCAAGTGGCACCTTTACATCAAATAGAAAACATCATATGATCTTCCAGCCATTACAAATGCTCCCAACAATCTTTACTGAATAACTGCATTTCCACTCTTTAGAAGTGATCACATATTTACATTTATACAGGCTTTATGCAGTACTCTTGGTGGTACTCTGACAGCAAGAGCTCTCTATCATGAAGGTCACAGCAAGTTATGTAGGTTCCACTTCTTAACATTCATTTAATTTCTTATTTTCCCATTGTATTTTTAAGTGCATCATTTTTCAAATCTGAGGCAAGTGCTAGAGCACCAAAATCTTACTTTCCTCATGCATATACATGTAAGTGTGAACACACAGTAACAACTGGTCTGGGCCTGTTGTAAGTTAAGCACAGAAGCACAAAGATGACTAGAACAGACAAGATCAACAGGTCACCTATAGCAGCTTCCTACATAACAGCCATTAAATTACCTCTTTTAAGCAATGGTACAGAGCTGGTATAGGACAAACTTCCTATAAGAAACAGTTTCTTAACAGTTTTTGTGCTGGGTTATGCCCATAATTATGAACATCTATTAAAAAACTGCACAAGGCCCATGGCCCTCTCCCAGTACACCTAGCAAATCAGCCTTGTACACTCTGCCTGCTGCCAAACACATTTAGATCCTATGAGGTCATGTAATGAATGATTTCCAGACTTCTGGTGCACAGATGTCAATAGTTTTCATTCCCCAGTATAAAGATAAAGCAATTACTTTGTGGGGAAGTGGGAAAAAAAGCTAAAGTAAACAGACAACAATTACAGCCCTACAAACTGCCTGTCTGCATCCGTAAAGGTCCATAGCAATGACTGATGTAGGAAGTTAAAAACTTCAATTTTAACTCACGAGATACTCAGCACATACAATACAGAAATTACCCTGAACAGTCTTTACAGCACATATGCCAGCTCTTTCTCTCCATGTTTGAGTATTTCATGAAATGCTGCACTGTAAAAATGAAAGACTGCGTAACTACTCCAAAACTCCAAGCAGCAAAACTGTAAAATGGCTACAATCTACAGTACTGCAAAGCCTCCAGCACAAAGAGTAAAATGAGTTCCAATATTTACATGCAGTTAAAAAGCTGCATTTCATCCTAGATAGCCAGCAAAATTACTTGCATCTGGGAGAAGTTGAAAAACGCACTGTTCTCCAGCAGCAGCGATAGAGACAGTTACCGTGTACTCCAGTGAACACAAGGGGTCTCTTTTGGAACACAGCACCCTCACAAACTGAACAAGTGAATAAAGTCTCTACACATTCAAAACTGGTTTTCTGTCTCCATTTTCACAGACTCTGGGAAAAATCTGCACTCAATGAGATAGTATCAGTAACTCTGTAAAAGGAGTATTTTTAAACACAGTGCATATCCAGTACAAAATTCTATCCAGTGTAAACTGTATCACAGCCATGCTCTAAGTTATTAGATCTCAGTTAACTACAGCTTGTTCCAGCAATTCCAGTGTTTCTCAGGGTGGCATAAACACTTTTGGAAAACCTCCCTCAAAAAAAACCCCCAAAAAACCTGTAACATGAAGTGCATGGACTTAGTTTTGGCCAGACTTGGGAATTATTTCAGATGTGTCCACTTAGAAAAACAGAGTGTACCATTTGCTAGGTTGCTTGTCTTGGGTGATTAAGTCCTTTCAAGACAGACCAGGCACAAATGCTGTCCCAGCTGTTTCAACTCTCCATGCTTCAGCCACACAGACACTGTACCTAAAGTTGAAAGCATAGTTCGGTTTCCATGTTTAGACTTGGCCCCAGTGGAAATGTCCTGTGGTGCCAAACGGTGTAGTGCCTCTAACATAGCAATCTGTCTTTTGGGAACTGACAAGAAATATATTATTCGTATTTCAACTGACCCTCAAATAGCTTGGCACACTGGTATATGCAAAATTTCTATTAACATTAAAAAAAGACAGTTTCTCACTCCTCAATCAGAAGTACGTAGGCTTCATGCACCTTAAAAAAAATGGAAAACCTAATCTCTATTGTGCACAAAGGGGAAAAATGAGTACTAAAGAGTAATAGATAAATGAATGAATTGGGAAACGTAGTTTCAAAGATAAAGCATGAAGAGCAGCAGCAAGTGAAACAATCTCTCAATCTTATCCCACTTCACTTGGGAAGAATTTAGCATGAGCCCAGCAGCAACCAGTCTAAGGTTTCAAGGAAAGAATTCCTCCTCCTCCTGCAGACAACAATAAAAGCCACACAATGGTATAGGGATTTCTGTAGTCGAGATTTAATGAATAGATTGGGTAAAGGCCTTAAAGTTTAATAATGCTGGCACACACAATAGCACAGAACTATACATTAGCATACTGTGAATTTATGCACCGTAGGTGTCATTTCAAAACATTAATTAAAAGGCTATAGAACCTCTCACCTCCAGATCACTGATGAACTTGTAGCATATGCAACATTATGCAAATACTGCTTTTATTTTAGTTTACTGGAATAACCTAGGTGACCAGTTAAAGACTAGAACCTAAAAGAATAGACTTGAAACTGTTTTTTCCTTCCTCACTCAAGAAAGTCCATTCAGAAGAAGATGGGACATTGTGAGAACAGCACTCTAAATTTTTTTATTGTGGCTCATCTTACACCTTTATGCAGACAGGTCAGTTTCCAGGGTTGTGGGAACAATTACTTACAAACAAGAATAAAAACGGGGGATAAGTGGGTAGAGAACAGCTATTTTAAATACTAGATTCTTGTTAGCATTGAAAGAAGTTTTAAAAATCTGTAATAAGTAAGGAGTTTAGCATGCAGTTGCCCTCTCCCTCTTCGAAAAAGGAGATGAGAAGAATTTTTTTAAATTTTTTCTTATTTAGGGCTTCAAAAGTCGTTTTGCTATTTGCTGTCAATGCTTTCCACTACCAAGACATACAGAAACTGTAGTACTTTTCAATTTAACAGGGGATTTTTTTAATGGCAAAGGTATAAACACTACAAATTTTCATGGTCACATGTGACTGTTTCCACAATTACAGATCATGGCTAACAAACATTTATTTTTTTAAACACATTTCAAAGCCTTCTGCTTATTCAGAAGAGTTTAATTTTTTAAGCAAACGAGCATCTTGAAAAAAAACCTCATAGACACTGCATTGTTGATGGGCTTCTAAACTAGTGAGCAATTAAAGCCTGTGTTATCCAAAAAGAGAACCATAAGCTCTGGCTATTAGCTTTTTCTGACACATTTACACAACTTTACAAACCTTGGAGCAAGTCTTGCATATTGGTACAAGGCAGCATAAACTTATAAGAATTAGTATAATAAAGATGAACTTTGAAAGCAGAGAACAGTAAGGCCAATTAAAATCCAAGCCAAGAAGCAAGTGACCTACAGAACTTGAAACTAGATCTATGAAAGGGAAGAACAGTATGTTAATTGCCCATTCCACAACTGCAGTGATTATGAGCTTTGATTCTTGATTGGTTTTTTTAAAGTCTGTATTCCAGTACAGGTACATACCGCCTTTTAAATCAGCTGACGCCCCCACGTACTGGAAGTTGTCCATATTAATTACATCAATAATAGGAGACACAACTCTGGTCTTGTCCTAAAATAAATGTTAGAAAGCGATATTGAAATAATGAAATCAATATATAAAGATTCAGGCAGGATGGGATGTTGAACAGTTCAGCAGGATTTCATTAGCATGTCTCCCCAGCTCTCCCCCTACTTCCACTTACAGCTCTGAAGAGCCAGTGCTGTGAATAGCACTGCTCAGCTCTAGTTCAGAGAGCAGAAACCATAGGATATGACTGGAAATCCTCTTTCTATTCTAGGCTACTTATATTCAGTAATCCCCCTCTTCTGATTTGCTCTTGAAGAAGGCAGCAAACTTGTGGTTCTAAAGGCAGTCAAGCAAACAGCCCTTCCGTTCTTACTTTTAAAACCAACGCAAAGAAAAGCATCCAGGCAATTCATATTTTCCACAGCAAGTCTCCAGCCATGCACTGTACTACAGTCTTATTATTTCAAACTTTAAGGGACACTTAGGCCTTTCTGCAATCAGAAAAGTCTTAGGTTAATGCCAATCCATTTCACACTAGAAGAATCACACTTCAATAACAGATACTCAGATAGGAAGGAGAACCTAAAAAGCACCTCAAACTCATGAATGCTATTAATCTCCAGCAGCCAAGATTCCAGAGGTACAGATAACCACACTCCTCTGTCCAACCATGGTCCCGTATACTATTCTGAGCAATGTTAATTATTTTAGCTGATGTTTTTGCCAAAATAGTTTAAGAACAAAAATCTTTCCAACAACTCCATGTGCATCATCCAGTAGAATCACAAGACCTCAGTATTCTAAAAAAAGGCTCATCTAATGTTAGAAATGCAGTATCATGGTTAAGCAAGTTTGTCTCCATGACTTATTGCTTGAATTCAAAATAAAAGTTTTGATCTGCACAATTTAACATCATTCAGAGAACAGATAACTTCAAAACAGCATATCACCAAATCTGTGACTATTAAAAAAAAAGTTTTGAAGAAACAGGAGATATTTTGGTAACTCCTGTTACAGAAAAACTGTTCTTATGGTCAAAAAATACAACCTAAACATCTCCATTTTAAGGTCTCATATGTATCAGCACATATATTCTAAACAGTGGTTCAAGCAATGTATCCCCCTTGCTAATCAGTATTATACAGAACAGATTGGAACCAAATTAGTATGAGAAAGGCTTGAGCTCATAAGAAGAGACTTAAAAGCAACTCTAAGTCAAATGCTTTGCTTGGTCCAATAAGAACCTTTAACACCTCTTTTCTTTTATTGAACCTTCACTATTCAATCTGTGCTAATTTTTAATAAGCTCTAATTACATAAATGGCATTTACTAGGTCATTCTGCCTGAGTGAACAAAAGGTCACAAATTTCTGTATCATCCAAAAGAAGAGTACAAGCAAACCCAAGAGAATTCAAGCTGCAGACTAAGCTAAAAGCTGAAGACATATTTCTTTTTACATTCCCTTTACTATCATTGCAGCTATGCCACCCCGGCCAAGAATCTGCTTTTATGAGAGATGTAATGTAACATCTAATCTGGTCTGCTACTAAGAATTAATTCGTTTGGTCTAAAGCAAACTAGAAACACAAAAAAAGACCAACCTGTCATATTCCCCCATCGATCACATCTTTAGCTCCTGTTTCTGCTAGTGGTAGCCTCAAACTCATGTTTGCAATGGCAAGAAAGGCACAGTTTTGCTAACTGTGTTGTACTTGGGAGGCAATTACAATTTACTGCACCTTCACCACAAAGTCGTGTGTGCGTGTGTGCACGTGTGTACACCTGCCTACATCACTGAAATGCTTTAGGTGTATCCCATGCCCTTATTTTAGTCATTCTATATATAGTGCTAGAATTAGGAAACTCCCTTAAATAAAGACTGATGAGACAGAAGATATCCAGCCTGTCCAGTTATTCACAGCACACCTATGAGCATAAAATACAAAAGTGAAAATAGCCTTCCTTTCTTTCTCATTTATTCCTTAGCTGAAACTGAGACAGCTTATACATCTATGCCCCTCTCTAAAAACATTTTTTGAGAAAGATTTGGTTTTTTCAAATGGTTCTACTTGGCCAGGTTGAACCTGGTGGTAAAAGCTGCCCAAGTCATCAGGTGTCACGTTAGGCAGAGCTTCATTCAGGCTTCAGCTTATCTCCACCAAGCCGCATAAGCAGGTAGCATGTCTCTACACATTTGGGATTTCCTCGGGCTTTTACTGCTGGTCTGATTATTTCTATCAATATTAGTGCAGCACCACACTAACACCACGTGCTACGTCTAACATAGTATTTAAACAACTCCCAGTTGTTTCTCTGACAGCCAAATACCCACGCCATGTGCACTCAGTCCGATGTATAACCCCCACTCAGTCCGATGTATAACCCCCACATTGTTGGCTTGGAAATACACTGTTCCTTCTGTGACTTGAAATTATAGGATTTGCTCAGCAGCAAAGCAAAAAAAAAAATCTGTACATTCTTCAGGTGATGTTTTGCGGAGCATTAGAAAGTTGTTACTGCAGATTGCTAAAAAAGAGCTTGTGGGTCTCCAAATTTCAGACTTCACTCATTTAAAAGACTAAAAAGCAGCTGCTCCCTTTAATCACACAATGGATAAAGAAGTACGTTGCTTTAGGATAATTTAACACAGAAAATCTTTTGTCTTCTAATGGAAGGTGCAACTGGAAAACCATGTACCTGGTGAAGATAATGAAAAGAAATAGCCTGTGAATACTGCAAGTCTCTAGCGCCTAGAAATTTGTAGCAAACTATTTCATCTTGACAATTTCTACGGAAGTTATGAATGCTCTAGAGAGTTAGACTTTATATATTGTTCTCATAAACCATGAGAAATTATCCTTGAGATTCTGCATGCACTGCTTCCTCCTTCTAAAAATCTCAAGACACTTCAAAGATTAAGCTTCACAACACTCTTAAGAGGAAATATAAATATTTTCCTTTTAGCATTGTGTCAGTTAAAAGTTGACTCACTCAAAGTCACAAAAATCTGACACAGACATGAAAAAGCCAACCACATCTCACTTCTTAATCTTAGTTATTTCTTCCTTTTAAGATCTTCTTTGTTTAAAAATACCTTCCTAAATGTGATAGAAGATTTACTGCTATGCTATGAAAACAGATGAGTTCAGTTCTGCATCAGAATCTTTCAATTTATTTTTCTCATATTACTGCTGAATTCTAAGAATAGAACGTCAAAGTGTTTAGAAATTTGAAATGGCAAAAGCCAAGTAGACAAGTGCCCATGAAATCATTAGCAGTTACAGATGTTTTCAGGATTGTGTATACTTATTACTGTGCTGACATTTTTGAGGAATCAAAGGGTTAACCTCCACTGTCTCCTCATTTAATCACACACACACACACAAAAATCTAGAGGGCATAACAGGTAGCCTTAGCAATCAAGCAGAAAACCAGGAAGGAGCAAAGATACCAGCTCCAGGCTACACCGGTATCTGTACACATTCTGAACTCTAAAGCAGTCACCTTGTGTATATGTTGCTTCTGCTCTAAGCCTTTGCTCAAACTGATGTAGAAAAATCCCTAGCAGAGTCAGACCCCTCTAGAAATGCTAGGCAAGCACAGCTCATGAAAAAAGGAAGATATTCTAACCAGGAAACCATCTTATAGAAGAAAACTGTGGGATAGATCATGCTTCAATTGAGGAGGAAAGCTTGATATCTCAGGTGGCAGAGGCACAGCTTTCTAAAGTGGTTACAGCACATCAGATAGAGTACTGCAGAACTGACTCAATTCAGATTGCTTCTTGGAAGCCATAAATTCTTATATTGTAACACACACAACTAATCTCCCAAAACTACAATAGAAATAAACACCAAGTGGGTAATCCTGGAACAGAAAGAAAAAAAGAAAAACAGAACACACTTTCCACCAGATATATAATAGATGCAGCTGCATATCAGAAACCACAGTATTAATGAACAGTAGCTCTGAGCCAAAAAAAGTTACCTGTGAGGCCAGAGCAGAAAAAAGTTCACATCTATTCAGCTTCTTGTCACTGAGACCATCAAAAAATTATGCCAATTAACATCAACTAACACATTGTCTGCCCTGTGAGCAGAATGAATCCATTTAAAATAACAAAGAGCTATCATATACTATATGTAAACACTAACCATGCCTTAATTATTTGAACAACCAGAAAGCTTAGAAGCTGCTTTTTCAATCCCCTACATGTTGGCTGGAAATCTCTGGAGATGACAGTTAACTGGAATTGTATATTCCTTATTTATTTAACAGTACATCAATCTTTTAAGAATAGAAAAATATATTCATACAGCTGAAAACTATTTAGTGGCATACAAATAGTGTGTACTATGGTGACAATTGGAAGGAGCAAGTTTTGAAGGATCTAATAATTCACATGCTACTAAAAAGTAGCTGCCACGAAAAGCAAAATATGTGCCAGCTTCTCCAACCAAATACACCCCATGCAATGCTGGATCTTCACAAAATTGCCAGCAATTTAATAAGAGGTTTTACATTCTGTTACAATGAAAAGGTAACACTTTTTCAAATTCCATATCAGTTTCAGCAAGATAAAAGCGTATGCCCTGCAAAAAGTCATACACAAAAGAAACGGAAAAATGACTAAGTAACTGTCTTACCAAATGCAGGGTTTTGCTGACCAAAACTACCACTTCTCTTCTGATTTCTTGAATAAATAGATGCTTTAAACACAAAAGGCATGAAACAGTTCCCATATCCTAGAATTCGTTAGTACTTTAGCTGCAAGCATTCTCCACTTCTTTTAGAGATATATTTAATGCCTTTAAGTTCCTTTGCCTAGTTAATAATTACAGAGAAATTCCCCCAACTCTTCTGAGGCTGCAGCACTTTAGATGGGTACAAAAATAGGAGGAAGTGCTACGTTACTCATGCTCACAGGCTTTGTAGGCTCTAAGTACTTTAATAGTGTCCAGGTTTGAACTGATTAGTTATTTCTACTCCAAAACAGGATTTCAACTGCTCATGCATCTGGGCAACTTGCAGTATTTCTGGAATACCCAGTAAATATAACAGGCTGGGGCCAATTGTCTGAGGTTCAACAAGGCAAAGTGCCAGGTTCTGCACCTGGATCACAATTTCATGCAATGCTACAGGTTTGTGGATGCTGATTGACCCAGTGTGTGCCCAGGTCAATGGCATCCTGGCCTGGATCAGCAATAGTATGGCCAGCAGGATCAGGGCAGTGATCATCTCTTTGTATTTGGCACCACTGAGGCCATACCTCAAATCCTGTGTCCAGTTCTGGGCTCCTCAGTCCAAGAAAGATATTGAGGTGCTGGAGTATGTCCAGAGAAGGGTGACAGTGATGGTGAAGGGTCTGCAACACAAGCCTTTTGAGGAGGAGCTGAGGGTGTTTAGCCTGAAGAAAGGAGGCTCAGGGGGAGCTTATCACTCTGTACAACTGCCTCACAGGAGGCTGTAGCAAGGATCAGTCTCTTCTCACAAGTAACAAGCATAGGAAAGAGGAAATAGCCTCAAGTTACATCAAGTTACAGGGAGGTTTGGATTGGGTATTAAGAAAAATTTCTTCACTGAAAGAGTGGTCAAGCATTGGAACAGACTGCCCAGGGAAGTGGTGGAGCCACTGTCCCTGGAGATACTTAAAAGATGTGTAGATGTGGCACTTCAGGGACATGTTTTAATAATGGGCTTGGCAGGTGCTTGGGAAACAGTTAATAACGACCTTAAATGTCATTTCCAACCTATATGATTTTATGATTCTTAAAGCATCATGGAACCAAGCAGAATAAAGAAAATCAGTCATCAATTGATAGCTTCTTCATTGGCATACTGAGTATATGGGGTTTGCTTCCTCCTCTCTCCCCCTTTCTGTTTTCAGGGGGAAATACAAAGGAAAGCGTAAGCTGAAGTGAAGAACTGGGTATAATAGAGTACCTTAGCAAAACCATTTTGATCAGGAGCACTTCGGAACCAAACCTTTCCTGGAAGACTAGCTTTCCAGAAAGGGAATGCAATTAAGAATAAAAACCCTGTTGTCTTGAGTGTTCCTCAGCACTTTTTTGGAATCACACTTCATTCAATTTCCACTTCAACTGAGTTCTCCAAGAGCAAGCATAACCAACCCCTGGAGAAAACAGTAGACTTTCAATCCTCTCAATTGCTTTTCCAGGAGACAGACTAAGCATCATTTTCATAGATGCTGAGAGCCTCTAGTTCCTGCTAGTTTCCATGAGAATTTTGGTTTCACAAGTCATCCTCGCTCTTATTATCACACTGAATTGTAATGAAGCATAAAAATTCAGGTAAACTGGATCACACCAAGATGATATTGGTAGAAGAGAATCATACTTTGCTCTAAAGATTTTCAGCTTACTGAGGCGGTCCCCAAAGAATGAAGGAAGCATATATTTGAATTCCTTGCAAAGATAATAATAAATATTCATATTTTTTGTTCCTGTATTCACAGATTAAATGAACAAAAATATATTTTAATCACAGAACACTCCAATCATCTCCATCATCTTAAATCAAGGAAAAAGCTTCCTTAGAAAAACAAAATTAATCTAGTATAAACCAGATGGCTTTAAAATTTAAAAGCTGCTTCTTCAGGAAATTACGTTAGAAGTCTTTACTAACCTCAGCTACTCTTTCCAAAAGCGGTTCCAGCCAGTGTTCATTGCACTCACAGTGACTATCCAGGAAGGTCAACACTTTCGCTTGTGCTGCATCTGCCCCTCTGACACGGGAGCGCATCAGGCCTGAGAAGAAAAGATAAAGAGTTTTAAGTACTTCCTGAGGAAAACAATCAACAGTAGTGAGATACTAGTGCATTCCAAGTTAGTAACTAGTTAAATTACTCTAACTCAGGGCAAATACTCAAACTCCGTTATCAAAATCAGATGTTAGTTAAGAATTCAGTGAAATTACTTCACACCAATCACCCTGCAAGTGCCCAACCTACTGCACACTACAGGTTTCCATCAGATTTCAGCAGAAGCAGCAAAGTACCTTTCAAAAACAAATGATATGTAAGTATAGATGGGCCTGCATTACTCTAAGTGGTATTTATACTGATAAATCTTACTTAAGATTGGACCCGAAAACAAATACATCTCCTAGAGTACTACTATGCAACTGAGGAAAGCACCATCATTAACTTACCCTCCCCACCTTTTTGCCTTAGTTCTCACCAGTCTGACCATTCTTCTATGAACTTCTTCCAGGAATAACCATGCTTCAACTAATTCCCATCTGAGAGCCTTACCCCAACCCATCTGAACCGTCCTTCCTCTGTGATTACAGCAATTATCTTGTTTTGTAGTTTATTTGGGGGTTGTTTGAATAGGTATCTTTAGGAAGAAACTTCTGGTAAAACCAAAAGGTTCTTCTCTTCTCTATGTCTCAATTACATAGATACCCCCACTCATTTACCCTGCTCTTTTCCTTCCTTCCCGTTTAATATTTGTTCATTGGATGACCTCACCATTCCTTAAAGTCCCTTGCTATATATACACACACAGAGCAAGCTTCCTCCCATTCCTTTGCAAATTTTCTCCCTACTTTTTTCTACCACTATTCAAAAATTCATTAATTTCTTTTTGTCACACGAGAACAAAACCAAGCCTTCTTTTTTTTTTTCTTCTTTTTCTTTCTCCATTGTTTCCCACTAAATCTATTCTGGTTTGTTTGGGCATTTTTTCCCCCCTAACTGAAACACTGTAAAAGAGTCAAGCCTTTTACTTACCTCTCCCTTTACAAAACAAATATACAAAATATGACTTTGCCAAGAGAATGCAAGATGCTTAAGAGGAAAAGCTTGTTTGCTCTGACCGACATTCAGCAACAGCCCCACCAAGATCCTTTTCCTATCTCTTATTTCAAGTGTGAGCACTTCACAGTTCCAGATATGCACTGTGCTATGGCTCTTCAACATTTTACCTTTTATCTGTGGCACACCGACATCTAACTGTATCTCACTGACTTTGTGCTGTTGCCCCAAATCCAGCCTTTGAATCTGTTCTGTTTTTCCATATCAAACCATTCCTCAAGCATTATGGCTATACTTGTTTTAACTTTTCAATTCCTCCTCCAAGAGCTTATTATTGCTAAATAACATTGTTGTAGAACCTACTGTCTAATTCTACAGAAAACACACAATAGTGTTTCTGATTTCAGATTTAGTGGGAAAAAATGGAGGTGAGCACTTTGGTCATTGAGTCCTCTGCAATCATATTCAGGCTTACTACAAATAGAGCTGAAAAAGTTCCACTGAACATTTATTCTGTAGACTATCATACCCTTAAACACACCTGTTCCCATAACAACTGAGACTACAGATGAGACTAAAAGCTACTAATGTTTATTTTTGAAAGAAAGGCAGTTAAGGGCATCCCCTCCACTGACACCATCCCTTTACTTCAACTTTTGTTTTAAAACACACCGCTTTCCTCTATTGTTCATATTACTGAGTTACTCTTAGCATCCTGCACACTGGTTAATTTCATTGATTCTCTTAAATTTTAATTTGTACATGTAATATTTGATCTTAATCTCACAAAGATACAAAGTAAACTATATTCTGTCTTCAATCTGCAAACAGTTGTTTTTTCTGACATAATAGATTTGTCAAATTATATTTAATTTTCAGACATACTGATGTACATTTCTAAGTATTTGTATATGCATTAATATTAATATTTATAATTTCTAAAAAAACAAACATCAAAAAGGTGTTATTTCATTCTGTTTATTCCCTTACTACTCTCTCTATCTTCAACTGATGAACTGAAAAATGACATTAACTTACTCAGAACCTGGCAACCATGGCAAGTCATAAAAGACACCTGCTTTCCTAATAAGCCTTTGTTCACAAGTATATTCCAAACAGAATATTTAAACACTAAGAACCCATCAGTTATTGCAATAAATTTAATTATGGGACAACACAGGTTTAGTGCATGGCATTTCCAGTTCCTGACAATCTAATGATTCTAGCTCCTCCCCAGGCTAGGCTGGCAGTCTAGAAGATACAGTGCTTATAAAAATTAACAAGCACATAACTGCTAATTCAGTCAGCTATTTCAACTGTCAAATCTCATCTATTATTTCAAACAGCTGTAGAACACCAGTTGCCTGTATCTAATACTTTAAACTCCACTGCCAGTAAACCGCTGACTGAAGGGCTCAGTGATGCGAGACCATAATTTACAAAGCAACGTAGAAGAAAACAAAAATGTAAGACAAATTTGTTACAGAGCACACTGGCTTCAGCAAAACCAGCACACTTGGTCCAGCCCTCCTGGCTGCTCAAACCCTCTTAAGTCAAAACAAATTGTTTGTCAGGCTGTCCATCAACTAAATCCTTAAAGTGATATCTAATAAGGGAACCAGCAAAAAAGAGGGCTATTTTTAAGCTGCATCATTTCAAACACAGATACATTTTACAGTGAGACCTTGTGTACAATGGAAGCAGCTTAACTAAGGATTCAGTGTGGTAAGAGAAAGGAAAGTTGAAGATTAATTGTGATTATTTCCATATTGTTGTGTGCACAATTGCCCATTGTTGGCTTTTGTAGTGAAAGCTTCCTTCAGGAATTGCATTTACTGTTTTTACATGCACAAATACATTTTTTTATTCCTTCTGCTAGTGTGTTTATAAAGCAAAAACTTCTCTTCCAATAAGGAATGTTAAGCAGAATATTCCTTTAAAAGACTTGATGAAAACTAACAGATAAGGCAGAACAGTCAAATTTGTATCTTACTTCCCTAAAATTAAGCCTACCTTCTCGTCGATCATTTCGAAGAACCCGTACTTTTTCAATTTTTCCCAAGAGAGCACCATCATCAGCTTTAAAAAAATAAAACAATAACAAATTTAAAAATTAAAAAAAAAAATCAAGTGATGAGAACCAGTTTGACATCCAACACTGTATACCAGAAGAGAGGCTGTTTTAAAAGAAAAGCAAAAGCTTTGTAGGTGAAAATGTTTGTGGTCATAATTACTCATACTCATCTCACAAGAAATAAAGAAAAATTACCAGGCTAAGAAAATACTACCTTCATTATGTTATTTAAAGCTAGCTTAATTTTACAGTCTTGAAATAATTTTATTTAACTATCTTCTCTTTGCTTACTTTAGACAGTTTCTACATTGCATAGAGAAAAAAAAATTCATAGGATTAAATACACTGTTTTCTTTGCCTATAAGAAAGCTCACTTTCTAACCAACATTAAGACAAACCTGTCCTAAGCTAACCAGAAAAGTATTAATGCAAATATAAACATTAGCTTCTTCTAAGAAATATTACTCTGAGGTCCATTTTAATTGTTTAAACTTGTATCATGATACCCTAGTACCTACAAGACATTGACTTATTTTGGATTCGATAAGAATTTTTCCAAGAGACTGATGGAGACAGGCATTCATTTAAAACAGCAGTACAAAAATATTTGTTGCAAGCACCATGGGTTTTATTTTTACTTAAGATAACACACTACGAAAATGCTCTTTTAAAAGATACAGTCCTGTCCTTCAGCTAACAAGAAATAACAAGATATACCTGAAATATTTATAGAAACTTCACTTTTTCACAATGACAGATATGGAAGAGTTAAGACCTGGTTTTGGCTGAGCCTCTGCAAACTCCTTTTCATGTGTCCTATTCTCAACCGAGTCACCTACCAGTATCTACAGGAAATCTTACCCAAATAAGCACAGTAAAGTAGGACCCTGTAAAAGTACTTACGATCATTACTGTAGTCATCCACCAGTATGATTTCCTTAATAAGATGTGATGGACTTTTTTTAAGGACACTGAAACAGACCAAAACAAAAAAGCATTCAAGCAGTATTAATTTTCCATAATGATGTCATAAAAGCAGTTACTTTGTTAAGCTGCAGTAGAACCCAGCCCAGGATGTTACTTTCAACAACAGCTGTTGGCACAGAAAGCATGAAAAGAGGCACATGTATAATTTTGTGTGCTCCTTCCTCCCTGCCTCCCTACCTCCCCCACTATTCCAGCCTCCAGAAATCAGTGCATTAGACAACGTCTAACATGGAACTTTTGCAGATATCTTTGAGTCAAATATCACCTGGAAATCCATCTACCCTGACTTTTTCTTGAAACAGCCATCCTCCAAACATCATCTGGTAATTGGTCCCATATTTCCATCCATTTTAGTTAAGGTGAACAATTTTGTTTAACATCACTATTTCAGAATGTAAGAACTGAAAATCTCAATGAAATTAAGACTCATCTTTTCCTCTGCAAATAGTTCAGAAGAACATAATGGGTTGTTACTTCCCTTTCATATCATAAGCTGTTACCTGACAGAAATGAATGGCCTTTAGAGAAAAATTAGGCTCTCTTATGCATACCTGACAACAGTTCGAAGCAAAGCAGATCTTGCCTCATTGTGAAAGGTGATCACCACACTAGTGGCTGGCAAATCTATCCGCCATTGTTTCCGTTGACACCTGAAAGAGATAATACCTTGTCATTTCAACGTAATTTTTACAACCCAGGCTTGGCAGACAGCCTTCATTGCAATCTATTAAACTCATAGACACACTGCCTAGGAAGAATGAAATACCTTGTTTTCAAGTGAGAATATAATCAACCTGTCTTTTGACACTTCTGGTAGCTGTCTCAGTACACAAAAAAAGTCAGTGGCAGATATGGGCAGGTTCAGAAAAGTCACCAGATCACCATCATTGCACTATGTCAAATGTCTTTTGTGCAGTTGAGTATGAAACCAGAGCCCTTCTTTTACAGTAAAAGCATTCAATAAGTCTAAGGAAATGAGCATATTTTCAACGAAAATGCAGAGGTTCACAGGCTACCGTATGTTTCTTCTTTACAACAGCATGTGTCCACTTCTCCCTTTAAAACTCCTGTACAATCCTGGCCTTGCTCATAGATAAAACTAGTTTTCTACTCTAATGAGAACTTGTTAGGTTCATACCTAACATGCAGAATCTGAAAAACAGAGCTAGCTGTGACAATGCTGAGCCAACTAAACACAGAACCATATCCTTCCAAACCATAAGGAAAATGAAATATTCCATCTATGTCAACTCATTTTTCATCACCTCCAGAAATCTGAGATTAATACAGTAGGCAAAAAGAAGCAAATCCCAAAATGCATCATTCAGGACTACATAAATTACAGCTAAACAGCATCAGTTAAGCTATTTAATCCAATAAAATAAACCTAAAAATGACACTATTCTCATTGTATTAAAAACTAACAGTACTAGAAAACAACGTATATTGAGTTTTTATTATGCCAAAAGCATTACAATGTGACAAGTCACAATACTGATTGCCATTTGTGCAGTGACACACACCAGTGATGTATTTCTTCCATATACTTTAATTAAGGGTAGAGCTTTAACAGGCTGAGTTGTCTTCAAAGGGAATAAACCCAGCTAGTATACACCTGTAGCAAATTCAGCAACTGATTTCAGTACTTATTTCAGCAATTAAATTTCTGTACACTGTGCAGTATTAATCGGACTAGTTTTTAAGAGAAGTTTGCCACCCACACTTCTAAAACTAGGCCTCTGCCTGTATAAAAGCCCACTTTTCACCTGAATTAAACATCTGCGACATGCACCATGAACCATGCAACCTTCAACTCCTTCGAATCAGAGAGCAAGCAGCAATGTGCTCCTTGCCCTTGCCCACCCTATGAAATCCCAAAAATCTGTGGTGTTTCTGATACAACACACCCATAGTGTCACACACATTAGTGCCTGCATGAAACAAAACATCATCATGCTGCAGTGACCTCACTAGGCTTTGAACAAAAACAGAGTCTATGCCAAGCCTACAACTGCTGTGTCAGATTAGCAGGGCCATCTCTGGCTTTGTGGTGGGCGTACAAGATGGCTTTGTCACTAGTGCCCAGCGTGGAATGAATAAATCTCAAATGCTTATGCGTTCCTGAAAAATAAAGAGCAGCTCCTCTAGTGTGAGCTTCTGGCAATTCATCCTGACAGCAAAAAGACATGCAATTATTATACTCCAAAGCCCGCAGTGCCAAAGAAGATATTCTTTATTCTGCTAACTTTCAAATTACCCACAGAGGACAGGGCTACTGTGCACGCAGTTATCACATGAAGCACTTGCATCAGAATAATTAAAAAGTCACATTAAACTTATATAGATCTCTTTGCAGAAGAGAGCACTTGAGCCAGAGTACATATTAGGGGGAATTACTCAAGGCAATGAAGCCTCTCAATTTTAAGAAAACTCAAGAAGAGAGCACTACTGCATATTTCTGAGGGAGAAATAAGACTTTTAAACTCCCAAATAAAACTGGAGGAATGTTTCACCAAGTATTACTGTTTGCAGCTCTTCAAAAATCCCTGCTTTAACTGACTCAGTATCACTCTTCCTGCTGTTCTGCTGTGTCAACAGTTAAAATTCAAACTAAAGAAACAATGTCATTATTTTTAGCATGAGATTAACCTTTGTCTCCTCGAGCTACAACACTTCAATTTTACATGGAGAATAAGAAAATACATTTAGTTAAGACAGAACCTGAACTGAAAACTTCAGTCGAGACCTTCAATGTTCAGCATAGGTCATTAAAATCAGTTAAAACATGAAAAGTACATTCTTTCCCCCAGAGATTTGGACTAGTTCGTTTAATTAACAATTTTTCCCAAAACCTCTGTGATTTGTTTGAAACCACTTTTTGATAGAAATATGCATTTTAACCAGTACAAGGAGAACATTCACTTCAACTGGTACCAAAGACACAAGAAAGTTTGCTTCTTCTCTACATAGGAACAAAACTTGAGTGTGAGGTCAGAAACTCCTAACAGGTGCCAAATGAGAACGAAAACACATCTTAGTGCAGCTATAGTACTTAACAGTAATTCTTAAAAATCATCACAACACATCAATTAGGAGATGTGATCAGAAATCACTAGTCCAAAGCATACATGGGGAACATTGGTCCACAAAAAAAATGGAGTATTTCATCCTTCATCCCACTTGGGAAACTATATTACACTGACAGCTCTACAAGTTTCCTATTACAACTGTGACACTCACTTGTCACTTTCTGGATCTCCAAAATCTACCATGAAACGAAAGGAAACCCAGAGGTTTCTCAGAGTTGTTGTAAGCAGTAGTTGTAAGCATCAGCTGGAGTGAGAATCCATGTTCCTGCTCAGAGTTATCTCTGCTTCCTTTCTTATGTTGTATCTGCAAGTTTCTCCCTTCTTCCTTTTGCTTAAAACACAGGCAAGCAGCTAAAACAGCTGAACCAAAAGTACTGCTGGCAAGCTTTCACAAAAAACAAGTGGAAATCTTTGGTCCTCATGCTACTAAAAGTTTGCATGATGTAAAAAGACTAAACAATAGAATATTAAGAGATGCATAACTGCACTCATGTCTACATATCTAATGCAGAATCCTGATGAACTGTTTCTAAACAGTCTAGACAATTTCAGCAATTAAAAAATATTGCTATGTAATTTTTTAAAAGATGAACAGCCTCTTAGACACATTAATCAGTAACAAGTTACTTAAGCAGAAACAAAGTATTTCCTCATACAGGTTTCTTTCCTTAAAGAAGATTGCAACAGCTCCACAAGAGATCTTAATCTCAACCCAGTTGCCTCCAAGTTTATTAGCAACTAACACACTTCCAAGTGTCACGTGCTCAGATATTCTTCTTCCTAGGGCTACTGCTTTTGTTCTTTCCATTGCAGTTTCCAAACAAATATTTCATGCAGCTTTTTCAGCTTCTGCAGTGAAAGTTCTTCCCCAAAATAGAAGGAATATTAAATGCAACATGGCAAGGAACTCATTAAGGACAGCTTGTAAGAATGATTGCTTCAGTCTGTTTTTCTGTTTGGTTGTTTTTTTCTTTAAAAGATGACTATTCACAGACTGATGGGCACTTAAATCTGTTCCATGGCGAAGTTTAAGTAATAATCCCAGCTCACACATAGCCTTTCCCCAGAAACATCTCTCTCTCGGTTCTTTTCCAGCTCCATTTTCTGAAAACACTTAAGCAAGTCAGCATATAATCACAAGACTAACAGTTAAAAGAAACATGGCCATTGTAATACAATTTATGTCCAGACATCTCTCTTATTTAAGTTACTCTAAAAAAACAGTCTTTGTCTGTTAGACACACTCCCCCCTCCAGGCTATTAGGTATCTAAAAAGTACCAAATTCAGCATATCTGACGCATAGAAACTTCTAGAAGTTGGTAGTTTAGTTTGATCTCATGGAAAAGAATACCTGATCTAAACTTATTCTGATCTAAAATAACTTTAATTTATTCTATTAAAAAGAATAAATTTCTTGTGGGGAAAAAAATACATGCTATAAAGAAAACTCAAAAGTAATTTTAAACTCCTCAGTACAACAGGCATCGTGCTTTTCACTGCTTTCTTGGCAACAAGCAAAACACCAGATTCTTCCTACTCTGACATTCAATTAGCAACAAATTACTTGCTTTACTCCATCTACGAATACTTTGCTCAAAGAAACCTAAACCCATGCTATTATACAAGGATTTCAAAAACGACAGTGAGTTTTTATACAAATTTTCTTCACTATGCCATTTCTGATTAAAGAGCTTTATGGGAGAAAAACAAGAGCCTTCCTTTTCTCTCGCCTCTTCTGGTTTCTTTTCCAGCTTCTTCTATTTAGGAAACTGCGAATGTACATTCATCCTAACTGTAGAATTAGTTAGGCAAATTAACTACATATGGTTGGCTACTTTTACGTTTCGAGACTGGCTTCCCTAGTTTTTAAAACCAAACCAAATCTGGTTTTGTATTTTTAAGTTACAAAGTCCCAATGAGCAACTTTCTTTTTAATCAAGACTTATGCAAGTTATTAAATCCTTTTTAAAATGAAGGTCTTCTCTAACCAGTAGTAAATAATATCTTTCAGGAAACAGTACACTCCACAGTAAGGAAACTGCACAAGCAGCCTGAAGTATAATTCCATCCTATGTTTACGAGGGTGTGCATAAATTGATTCCTTTAGGTTTAGAGTTGACAATCATCACATACAAACAGCATCACAGAGTGACTGAGATCCAAAGTGGCCCTGGATATCTCTGAGCCCAAATTCCCTCAAAGCAGGGCCCACAACAGCAGGCTGTGCACTGGGCCTTGAATATCCCTAAGTCTGGAGACTTCACACCCTCTCTGGGCAACCTGCTCCACTGTTTGATCATCCTCACTGTGAAAGAGACTCACAAATGTAGAAACCAAGAAATGCCATCAGAAAAATAGGAACAAAAAGAGACTGAAATGCAGCACCAGTTTGGATATATAATACACGCTGATGGAAGTCATGGAAACAGAAAAAGTTGAATAAGATTTATTGTTCTTAAACCCACTGGTCAAGGATCAAGGAGCTAAACTGTTACTGTCCTTTCTAAAGCTGGAGAACTCCTGCTTCAGAAAAAGCAATAAAAAAAAAAAGCAATAAATACAGAAAGCCTAATCCAAGCCAACATGGCTCAGTTTGGCACTTACTGATCATGCCTAGTGTCAGGAATGCTTCGGTCCATTCGCAGTTTGTCACTTTCCACCTGATTGAACTTATTCCGTGCATACGGATCCTGACCGGATCGCACCACGGTAGCACCAACATAGGCGTCTTGATCAAAGTCTTGCCACCGAACTTTTCCTACAGTTGAAAACCAAGAAAATATTCAGTTTCATATTTGTGATTTAAGGAACAGCATTCAGTAATCCAAACACAATTGATGAAATGCTTAATTAAGTAAATAAACTTCAACATTATTGTTAACAGTGTAACATCAACACTCACTTTTGCATATTAAATTTGTCTAGACTATACTGCAAATTAGTATCAAATTGGACAATTTTGTAGATCTCAGTTTATCCAAGTAATCACCAGACAATGTTTCATTTTGTCCATTTTATGTGTTGGGCTTTTTTAACTCCACTTACCACAATTTCCATTTTAAAAAACCCCAAACATCCACAGGTCAACAGGCAGTAAAATGTCATATGATCTGGCTATAAAGTTTTCTAAAGATCCAGTCCAGAATCCAAAGACATTATAATTTAATTTATTGTCTCATTATGTAAGTAAAAACACAGCCAGTTACAATCAAACCACTTGAGAAACAGGCCTTTTAGAAATACAAGAAAACATTATCTCAAAGAACAGAAAATTCACATAGGCAGAGCACTAGGTCACACTCCACTATCACCCAACTGCAACCTCCTTGATGATCAGAACTGGTTCAGATTAATCCCTCTCTAACACGGACTGTGTTACTATGTGACTGGTTGTGGCACTGAGAAAGGCCAATTAACATCCAGCCCCTAGTAACAAAAGTTCAGGACTTGCACCATTTTCAGGTGTTAAACAACAGTATGATATTTACCAAGTATCTTATAACTACCAGTTCTTAGCTCTAGTTGAACAGTTACTCTTTTTACTCTTGACAGACAAACCTATGGCACCTATTAGCAATTTTATATCACATTTAACTCAAAATCAGAGGTCAAGTCCTAATGCAACAGTCTTCATCTAAACACAGATGTGGTACGAGAATTTCTTCCAAGCAAGTTGTGGTGAAGCAGCACGCCATTGGCATTAAAAAAAGATACAAAGCAAAAACTGTCTTTTGGTGTCACTGTTTATTACAGACAAGAGGATTTGTTAGTCACTGTTTTCATAATTAACACGCAAAGTTTTTGAGGTACTTTCAGTTAAGTGCATTAAGCAGAAGGTTGCAGAGATGTCACTCCATTCCAGTGCAGGAAGAATATTACAGCTCAGGCATACCCTAAATTAAGCTGATATGCATACAGGGAACACTACTCTACCAGCTATTAACAAGAGTTACAGGTTGCTCAGGTTTTCCAAAGTTTGTCTTTGCTCTGTCTCTCAACCAGCACAGCATGGAAACTAAGGCAGGCCTCATTTACAGCTTTTTAGCCACAAGCTCTGCACAAACTACGGCACATTACATCCTGCTAGACTGAAAATGAAAGAACACTTCCTATCATTAAACAAAATAACTGTCCTTTTTTAAAGCAGACAAATACCAACAACTTGATTAAACACCCTTTAATCTCAGGATCATCCAAAGAGCTCATCTACCAAAGCAACTTGGACCCGAGGTGTGATTTGGTTATCAGATGGTAGTGGAACTCATAGGGAAAAAGTAGCAAGCTTGAGAGGGAGGTGGTTTGAGGTTGTTTTGTCTGTTTTTAAGAAACTTCCAAGAGAATAAAGAAAGACATGCCCATGCTTTTGGATTACTGGTTTAAGAGTTAGCTAGTCAATACTAAGCAACTATTTTTTGTATCTGAATTATCATCCCAAAGAAGTTAAAACACATGCATGCACCCACACAGACTCTAGAACTAGAGAGTTAAACAAAAACAGACTGCAGAACATTTAATAGACACTTCTTGAAGCAGCCCAGAAGGGAAACTATAAGAAAATAACTGGAGGGAGAAATACAAATTTTAAAATTTGCATTACTGATAGAACCCTGAAAAGGAAACTTTCCAACTGTTGTTGGTAGCGCACAGACTGAAAAAAGCTTTTCTTAGCCTTTCAAGTTCTTTCTTCAAAATATTTCCAGGAACTTACTTCATAAACAATTTTACACCTCAGCCAGCTAACGTGCTACAAATACCCCAATACACAGTTATTTAGAAAAATTACACCAAACCTCACTTGTGACAAAACTATACAAGATGTGAGACCAGCTTGATTCAAGAAACTGGAAAAAATAGAGATCACAAGATCGTCTCCCCCATATAATTCTCTCCCTCAGCATTTCCCAAAGCTTCTGCAACCTCCTTGGTAACTAAACTGTATTCTCACCCTTGCTTCTGATTTATAATACAGGTTCAATCTGAAACATTTGATGAATATTTTCTGAAATACTGGACATGTAATGTCACTTTTTCTGGCCTAAAAATAATTTTAGTGCATCTTTAAAAATACAGTGTACACCTAAAACACATTTATATCAATTTTCAACTTCCAAACACTAGAGCTTCGAATGGAATTTAAAACTATGCTCATTTCAGAACTGCCAGCCACAACCACTCCTCCAGTTGCCTTCCTTCAACTGGAAAGAGTAGCTAAAACACAAGATATCATGAGAGCATCACATCAGTGGTACGGGTGATGCTGTCACAAGCCCTGCTCTTAAACAGGTTGTGTTCTTTATGAAATACAATATGTGGCATGAGCTGCCCACACGTTTACACATGACAAAGGCTCAAGTTAACTATTGGAAAACGAAAAGCTGATCCAAAGCCAACTAAACCATCTAGCCTTACTTTTGCTGAAAGGCTTGCCTTTCTGAATCTTCAACCAAATTTTAAAGTTAAAAGTCGTTCAACAAACCTTTTCCAATAATAAATACAATTTTTGTTATAAGCTGCCCTAGGGTACACAAATAGGAGTATGGTTGATTGAATTTCTCCAGGGGAGTTATATGGCTTTATAGTTTCCTGCATTCCAACGACTTCGTCAGGTGCAATGAATATCAGAAAATGCAGCCACATTATTTCAAACTTAAACTGGGTAAAATGGTAACTTCAAATTCAAGCAAACATGTATTTACCTATACTGAAAACTAAGATGACAATAAATTAGTCTTTTAAACAACACTAAGTGAACTGCAGAATTTGCTACCAGAGTAAAATCGAGGCATAAAAATAAAAAACCAAACCCCAATCACTGAACTAACTAAGATCCTGGAACCAGATTATGCTGCAGTACTAAATTTGGTTTTGACAAAAAATGTTTATTTTACAAACTGTTCTAAGCTTAAGAAGTTGAGCAGAAACAAGGAAAAGATGAAATCCAGTGAAAGTGCTTATTTTTGTCCCAGCTTCCATCCAAGTTGAGCTTGATATAAATCCTTTAAAATGTATAATTCACCATTTTCCAAGACTTTAAAACCAGCAAATGCAAAACTAGTCCAGAAAGAATAAAGCACATTTAAGAAGAAAGGAGACCACTTTGTAGGGCTAAGTTTAGTGAAAGGCAGTGACAGCCCACAGAAGAAGAGAATCTGGCTTCAGGAACCATGAAGGAGGTAATGCCTGGCTGTGACTCCAGCAAGAGGCCGGGTCTGCTGTGTGTAGTAGGAATCAGATCTATTAGAGGTAAGTCAGATAACAGTAAGAGCAGATTGAAGTGAGATAGACAAGAAAAAAATGAGAGCAGATAAATCTGTATGCAACCAAGCAGCAGGCAACAAAGACTTGGAATAGATGGACACAAAATCCTCTAAATAGCTTGCGTTCCCTCTTACTGACTCAATACAGCCTAAAAGCAATATGATTAAAAATAAAAAACGATTTTAAAAATACTATTATTTTGACTTACATGCATTAAGGGGTTCCAGATCTCCATCAACTAACAAAAAATGCGTTTGAGTAACTTCTGGAAACATTGTCAATACAGGCAACTGGTTATATAGTTTTGCTTTAGCTATCCATGCAGACCATCCAGGGTTGGTCTTTCTAACTACAAGAGCTAATATCACTATTTTCACAAAACAAAAATTATATTTTTGCAGCATATCAAAAAGTCACCAAAAGACAAAGGATGGATACACTCTGACTGAACAGTTTAATCTTCACATAAAAACTTTTTAAAGATAAAGACAATAAACAATTCCTTAATTCCAGGAAGTTCTGAAAGATGCTACTGCATTATGCTGAAACCTAAATTATAGGTCTACTAAACTCAGTGGAAAAGTAAGAAAGTTTTGAACCAAAGCCCTCCAAAAGTTTGCCCTCCAGAAGTTTGATCACTTTACTTTAAAACAATGCAAAGTATCTGCAGAAATATGAATACCAAGCTTCACTGCCATAAGGATTCAGAAGTTTGCCTATATTAACTGAAAATAAAGAAAATAGTGATTTAAGAGTGTATAGTTCTGTCTGTGAAGCCTTTGATGTTTGTTTCCAGACTCTGATACCACTTTGCAGTAACAATTCTCCTGTCTGTTACATCAGGTCATAAGAGACTACTAATCAACATATGAAATGAAAAAAGCCATGACCTGCTCTACTTTACACTTAATCTTATGTCTAGTTTCAACCCTTCCATCTTCTGATAGCTCTCCCTTTCAACCTGTGACATTTCCCACTTCCTTTAATACTCAAACAGGCTACTTAGGGCCACTGGGAAAGTATAAGGTTTGGCCCAGAATATATAAACATTCAAAAAAGGGGAAATAAGAACAGCTGGAAGTTGCAAAATTGGCTGATCTAACCCCAGCAACAAAATTTGTAGACAGTTCTGTCAAGCTGAACAAACACTTGAAAAGATCTGCCAGAAACCAAGTTAAATAAGCCAGGCCCTTCAACTTTTTGGGATTTATTTCTCAATACATACACAAAATAAAAGCTTTGCCAAAAAGGTATGCATACATAACCAGCCTTATTTCCCTTCTCCAGACAGTAGCTAGGATAAGGCAGGCCAAAGGATACAGAAAAAAGCCATCAATAGCAAAGAGCTTATATGTACCTGGAGAGCCCATAACCGAAAAAGAAAAGTCATACTTCACATGTTCCCGGGGATGGAAGTTCTCAGCTGCTTAAAAGAAAGCTTGCCTTGGTTAGTTGTTTCTGCAAGAACTCATAGTATTTCAAATGTTTGGCCAAGACATATTTGTAAGCAAAACATGAGGATTAATAGAAGAGAAGGAAAACCTGAGATGCTATCTGATCAGTAGTTGTCCTTCTCACATGTTGAACTTTTTCAATTGTGTAAAATATTCAAATTAGATTTTCATTTTTCTCTATGCTTTAGTATGTCAATTGTAGCTGTATATGAAATCTCATTGACGTGAAACAGTTAAGCAGCAAAAGAAGTTTATGGAAGCATTCACCTAAAATGAAGATTCCTTAACACTTAATTTTCCTAGCTCATCCTCAAGGCATGAGGATTTCACTCAAATAAAATAAAAATCACGTTGCTCTGTTATTTTCCAGCATGTGACAAATACTGAGCAAGTATGAGAAAAAATAAAGCACGCCAGCAGCACAGTTATGAAAATCTGCCAAAAGCTAGAAAAAAACCTAAAAAGTATGAACCTTGGCTGAATCTTGAGTCAAAATAACAGTCCCAAGGTGACTTGTCTGTTGCCTGCCAGCATCATCCACCGAGAGAAATGGACTACTTTTGTACCAGAGGCTTTTACAGTATCTTAAACCTGTTGAAGGACAATACAAACGTACTAGCAAAGAACCACACTCCCTATTGTTTTAAACTCAAAGAAGCAGTGAAGCAGGTAAGATTTAAGGATGCTGAAGCTGTAAGAGCAGAGAAGTACACATTGCTGAAATAATCCTAGAACTTTCAAACTACAAAGAATTATTAGAATCAGAGCAACTGCAGTGTTTTATGGCTTTCAATGATAAATGTTTTATGGCTACGGATCTTTCATAACAAATGTTACTGCGATACCTGGAGGGAGCGTCTCCACACTTTGTGCTTTGTCGTCTCCATCATTGCCACGCACTTCTTTCCTTTTCGGGTCAATATCATTTGGGTCCTCCTGAAAAAAAGTACATAATCTTTAAAATAATCTTAATGTATTTTTGTGTCTCCAAAGCAAACAGTAATAACTAAGTTTTCCAGATTTTAGAGTAGTCCAAGAAAACAAGAATTTTAAGAGAAACAATGATTTTCTCCATCACTTGAAAAACAGAACAAAAATCGAGACAGATTTTTGCAGTTAATTTATGCATAAATTCTTCTTTGGGAAAAAAAAAAGTCAATTTATTAGGAAAGATGGATTTCTTTTTTTATATCAGTAATATTCCAAGGAGATACACAGCCAAAAAGGTTAAGCAAGACCTGAAGAAAGCCTTGCTTTAACAAGAACAGCCTAAATAGAAAGTTACTTGAAAAGAGAAATCAGGTTATCTAGCAGTTATATCCAGAATGGCAGCCTTACTATTGGAAAAATACTTCCAAAATATTTTTATGTGTTAATTTCATTGGAGTTTATTCTGGGCTTCACAGGAAACTCTGCTGGATTCATGATTCCAGAGACATTGGTGATATAACCATTCAGATGTGAGAGGGGCAAATAGTTTCATCAGTGCCCTCCTCCAATTTCCAGCATTTATTCTGAACCTGTAAACCTCATTTTCATTTCAACCGAGAAAGAAAAAAAAACGCGACCACCGCAGTTTTGCATTCTTATAACCACAAAAATACAAAATATGAAGTTGGAATTTCACCATTATGCACTGGAAGAAGTGGAGAAGAGGTTAACTTTAAAACAAAAAAGAACTAGCAACTGCATGGACTGTATGCCAATTTGCACACTACACTTAGCCAACTGATTTAAGTGCCATCAGCTTCTGTTGTTCTTGCACACTTGCCAAAAGAAATTCCGTTTCCTTTTCTAAATCTGCACCAAAGGAGTCCCATTTATAAAACCAGTTATATAGGCACTATCCTGCTAAAGACAAGACCTTTACTACAACATGCAAGAAGATACAACACTACGCCTATACTAATCAGTAAATGCACCTAAAAACATTACCAGGCCCTGGAGCCAAGCAGTGCAGAACAGTTCTTATCTCTTAGAGGAATCTGCCAGTCTCCAGAGCAGGGTGATGGACTGTGAAGTGCATACTGGAAAATGTGGCTTAGGAGCTGGGATGGCAGAGACATCCAGGAATTCTTTGGAGTAATAAGTAGTTGGAGCCGGCCAAACTTATGCTGGGTAACATTTTGACCACAAATGATACCATTTCAACTTGTCCCCAGGCATCTCAGAACTTTGCAACGTAAATTCAGCTTAAGCATCTCAGTGCTAAGTGGGCACTAATATTTAGAAATATGTTGAAAAAAGACAACAGATTTCTAAAATACTGAAATTTAAACCAAAATATAGATGCTTTTTTTCTCCCTGAGAAATACAGTCATCTAAACACTAAATCAGTTAAAAAATTAGTGCTACCAATGCATCCTAGAGAGAAAGAATTTTACCAGGGTCTCATACTACATATCACCTTATTGGTACATACTTTGGGCTACTGGGCCTTGTGGAGGTCAACTGATACTTCTGCTTAAAGAAAGATTCAGGACAACAACAATAAAAATAACAAAAAACCCACAGCAAGACAAAAACACACTCCCAAAACCACACAACACATTTCAAGAAAATGTTTATGACTCACACTGATGAGGGAAATTATATGTCACTGTGCACTGAGTCCCACCAGCACACTGAAACAGATGCTTTCTGTGCTTTGAGAAAGTTGTATTTCACTGGTTATTTGGCTTTGTGCAGCATTTAAAAGACACTACAGAAACACTTAAGTCCAAGTATCAACTGTAGCTGCAAAATTCAGTGAAGCTCTTCACTATTCCTGATGACTGTAATGAGTCTAAAAAATATGTAAGTTGAAAAATAAACGCAAAACATCTGCTAAACAATCAAAATAATAATGCAAGGGTTTCTCCTGTAATTAAACAAAACAAAAACTATTGAGTGCTTCCTCACTGCCCCCTCCCTTTAAAGTCTTTGGGGTAAAACTCTGCCTCCCCCTTAATCCTTCTAGCTGAGGTGCTTGTGCCTTTGAGCATAATTATAGTTCTTCCACTTTGGATTTTGTTGCTGTTGTGTTTCTTTTTTTTATAAAATAAACAAACTACCAAAGGCAAAGTTAGATTCAGAAATCTTATGGTTAAATGCCATTTTGAATTCTTACAAATTTGACACTTCCACAAATTTGACTGGTACAGCCTTCACACATTGTGAGGTGAGCCAAGCTGCCAGGATGGAAGTTGCCACTGCATATTGCTGGATGTGCAACTTGCCTCCTAGGACTCCTTATAAAACAGTATCGTGATGGGACAGTATGGGGCATTAAGGGATATTAACCTTGAACTTTGCACCCTGGATTAGGACTTTGTGGCATTTTTCTTCTCTAAAATCAGCAACTCAGCTAAAACTGATATTCTGTTGTAAGCACTTTCATCCAATTAAGAATTCGAAAAGTAGATGTGGGGAACCCCTACCTTGTAGGGGCAAACAATCTTATACCCTTTAGTGAGAACTTGAGAGGACAAAAAGAGATAAAAGCAGTTACTAAAACCATAGGCATAAATACAACCAGTTTCTTTACATCTCTGATTGCAAATTGCTACAGCATGTTAATTGGGTGCTATATAGGAATCAATCATATGGTCAAATGGCATTATGATGTTGCCATCACAGACAGAGTTGCTTTTTCAGCCTGCTTAGAGTGAAACAAAATCCCAACTTCTAATGTGATCTTAAAAAGCCGCTTGCGTTTGAGGAGTAATCTTCTTGGTAGAAGACAACAATGCTGGCACTGACAAAACTCATTCATACAGAAAGCTAAGCTTAAGGGAAGATTGAAAGCAACTTAAACTGCTTAAGAGGAGGCACAGCTCTTTAATCATGAAAGCACAAGAGGGAGATTTAATGAATAAAAACTAAAAAGAAAAGGCTGTGTTTATATTAAAATACTATTAATACTTCAAAATAATATTTTCCTGACATTCTTAAAAAGAGCTAGCAATATCAGGCTACAATTTAGTATGTAAATGCACATGGACAACCATTTTGAGGTTATTGAAAAATAAAAAGGTAGTTGCCAACTACCAGACACATTAACCACACATTAGATGTACACGGAACACCACTAGAATAAAACCTTTGTGGTCATTGTTCATGCAGTTATTTTCTTAGGCCAGGACACTTATCAACAAGAAAATAACTGCATGCCAGCTAAAATGCACGTGTTGCAGGGATTGGGCATATATTAATCTTACACATCATGTCACTGCTTCCCACTAATTTCTGATTCAGTACTAGAAGACATGCAAAGAAACAAAATTACAACCTTTCAAGTCCATTTGGTGGGAAATATTACAACAATACTGCAGTAATATTTTAAACATAACAAATAAATGTACATGAAATGTAATTTTTAAATTCAATTATCTAAATACCTTTGCTATTCCCAAAGATCTGAAACTAAGGGATGTACATTTACTTAACATTTTGTTAAAACATTCCTTGCAACAATGACCTTGCACGATTCGTTATGGTAAACTGAGTAAACTGAGGGTGAGATGGATGTTTTCTTTAGGCTGCTTAATCACTGAAGAGCAGCACCTTTTCTTTCTGGATACTGTGAGCTGTCCATGCCTCAGAAAGCCCACATCTACTGACAAACCTTGCTATTACCGCTCACTTTTCTTTTCCTGCTCAACTCACTCACTCCACTAAGACTACCTGGAAGACTGAACTTGAGATATGTTGAAGATGTGATATTGAACTCCACTTCTGAGAACTGGACTCAAAAAAATTGTTTCAGGAAATGATTAGGTACACATTTGCAGCTGCTCTGCTGCAGGGAAAGGATGAGGTAGTTGAAATTCAAAGCAGGATTCAAACATTTTTATAGCATTTCTACACATATACAACAAGACATGATCGTATTCCAAGAGAAATTTAAGAGTACTCAATTTGAGTTTAGAAAGCTGTAATTATACACACATGTACATTAGTGGATAATTTTGTTACCATTATTTGAATCTTCCAGACCACTTACCCTTGTAGTTTTGGTATATTTGTATGCATTGAACATTATATTCCTTACAAGCATTGCAAAACAATTTTTCATCAGTTATTTCATTTGGCACCAAAACCATTTTTAAATTGTTCCAAGTCCCTAGGTATTGCTTCTACATAAAAAAATTAAAACCACACTTAAAACCACTACTGTTTTTCCTATTTTTGTCTCACAATACATTTTTTTTCTTTTAATTATAGTTTCAAGTATCACGGATTTGACATTTAACTGCTACGAACTAGATCTCATTATAGCAGAGATTTCAAACCCACAGTGGCTTCCTATCAAGAGAACAACTTAACAACATGAAACATCCTTAGATACATTAAGATATCACACAGACCTTACAAGTAGCAAGTCAACACAGATCTCTGAAAAGCTCTTGAGGTTGGAAACATCTCAAGTGGGAGCTGACTGTGCCCCCAGTACCAGCCATTCCTCTCACAGGCAACCTAGATGATGAACAGCGTGCAACATTTGGGCACAGGAGGCGGCTGTGCTACCTGGACAGGTGGACAATCAGAGAAAATAATTGAGAAATGTATCTTCATTGAACAAAATAACGTTAAGGCTTAATATCCATTTCAGATCCTGATTTTAGGCAAGGACTACTGCAGACAGGTTTTCTTCTACTAGCGATTTTCTAAGAGGAAAGTGAATACTGGCAGCATCTTCAAAGAGATTCATTTGATCCAGCTGGCCTAATACAAGGCTGTGCTGCATCCAGCAGTACAGATCAGTCAAATCAACTGATGATTTTGGAAGGGGTGCTCTCCCTGCAAGACAACTCCTCTCAGGACTTCATACACTTCTGTTCTGATCATGCACTTGGGATCAGACACCCAGAAGCACTTCCATGTTGTGTAGAGCAGCACTTGACATTGCAACAGTTTAATGCCTGCTGAAGTTTACATCCTTAAACCAAGCAGAGAGGCTCCTCACAAAGCTTAGTTACCTAAGAAAAGGACTCAAAGCCAAGGAGAATCAGACAGCTGACTAAGACACTGACAAAGCCAAAGCCCAAGCTTCTTTGCTACTGCTTAGTATCTCCTTCTGTACTTAATATGTGCCCCTTCCCCCCACCCCAACTCAGTTTACAATCTTTTAATTAGCTATCACATTAGGTAAGCAAGCCCTGAAGCACCAGTTCCTTCCAACCCAGGGAACCTTCAGCAGAGTCCAGTGTCCAGCTCTGCTTCCTTTCTGACCCAGCATTCACTCCCTCCCTCCCAAAGCATCTCCAGAAACGTGAGTCCAGTCTCTCTTGCTGCAGTAAATGAATCCAGCTTTCCTGTGTGCCAGGCAAGCACTCTAGCAATTTAATGCAATTATACTATGGGCACCCACTTCTTCCCTTCTCAGCAAAACCATTTCATACAAACCAGAGATAAAGTATCCCCTGAAAATGCCTGGAATGTCGCTTCTTACAGAAAAGACAAGCAGGAAAACCCCATAAACAAATGCTAACTTCCTTTGACTGCCAACCTGCTTAGCATACTAAAGCAGATATTTCAAAGCACACCAAGAAGCGAAGCATAAATAAATAGAAAAAACACTGAAAAACTATATACTTTGCAGTATTTGATTATCACTGTTGGTGCCCAAAATTATTACAGCAAACATGATTTAATTTTCATTCTTACTCCTCTACCCAGTGTAAGTAAATTGCTGTCAAAGGTACATTCCTTTCATATGTTTCATTACTCAGAACAAAAATAGAAGCTTTCATCAGGGGGAACACACACAGCCCTCATAAGAAGACAAATTTAAATTCTCAAAAAAAGCAGGGAAAAGCATCAAGATTATACCTTGATGGCTCTGTATATAGGAAATGTATTTAGATATACTCAGTGAATACACTCAAACCGTTTTGAAAATGGCAATTACTATAAGCTATACTCTCTAGACAAAATTAAGTGCCTTAGTGTCCTACCATCTCTGTAAATGTTACCTTCACTTAGAGCAAAGTGCATATTTTGGAGCTTACAGGCACTATCTGAAGTACTAAAACAACAATAAAATGTGACATTTTCTAAACTCAGAATGGATTAAACAAAAATAATGCTTTATCTGAAATTTCTGGAAAACAAGTATACATATTCTCTCAGGAAGGCCTGACCCAACTTTGCAGTTGATGACTTATTTGTACAACAATTGGAATCAACTGGAAGTTCCGTTTCAACTTAATTTCTGGGCACAATAGACCTACTTAACCGACAAAACCCAAGCAGCAACAGAAAACTCCAGGTAGGGCAGGTCAGGCTATTCAAGAAGTAAGCCTTTAAGTAGAGATCAGCTATTAAATATGAAGATTTGCATGCAAGTATATTTAAGATTATCTTTAAATTTTCACTAGTTCCCTAAAAGTAACAGCATGACTTATCCCCCAAATACCCACACTGGTATAATATACACGGGATTAACTGATTAGGCCACAAATGCTACATAGTTTTAGACTGTATTTCAGTATTTTACAATTTTTTTTTTTTTCTGAAAGTATCTGTCATCATTATGTGATCCTAAAAATATTTTAAAAAACCCAAACACACAACACTTTTTCAGCTTGGTGAGAATTCAGGTACCCAGCTCCAGGTGACCTCTAATAAACCATGTTCTCTTTTGCCTAGAAACGTCACCCACTCTAGTGATAAATGTCAAAACTAAGTGGACAACCTTATCACCTACCAGAAAAGCAGAGAATTAAACATTACTTGCCTCACAAAATTGACAATCTACTTTACCACCAGAAAAAGGAAACAAAAAACCCACAAACCCCAGAAACTACAGCACCACTTTCAATACCTTCAGCTCTACGGTGAAACAACACTGTTAGATCTGAAGTGATTGTCAGATTGATGGCCAAGACAATGCAATGACACACACCCCCACACAGAATGTGGGTAAGAACACATCTTCTTGCTAGAGGCTACTTCTATCTAAGTCTTCCATGCCGAAAGAAGCCCTGCAATCTAAGATCTCCACAGAGGCAACCACAGACAGAAGCAGAATCGGCACCTGCTGTGAAGTGCCCAAGCACCAGAAAGCAAAATGGATCTCTCTCTGGCTTGATTGTCACCTCTCCACAGAAACAGCAGAAGTGAAGGGAAGGTCTGATTCACCAGACAGAATGTGAATGGACAAAAACACTGCAGAGGAGCCATGAAATGGCTTCACTGCTTTTTCTAAGATCAGTCAATCCTCCTGATTCATGATGTTGCATAAATGTACAAGGATAGATGGCAAGGGGGGGCGGAGGGGAGGGAAAAAGTGTAGGAGAAACATATAACGGTACTGGAACTGATATAAGGGTATAATCTCAAGTGCACCAGTAGCTCTGAAAGCAAAGAATAAGCATCTCTAAGGATGGCAGCAGGTCACAAACAGTATCCAGTATTTCCTGTTAAATTCACTGTGTCTCAAAAAAATCTCACTTGTCTTCACTACCTGCCACAGACTATGAAAATAAAACATCACAAAACACTTGCAGTGATTATTTAAATTCAGGGTAACATCTAAGGCTATTATCACTCAATTTTAGTTTCCAAAAGGAAAGACTGATGGTGACAAAAGACATTTCTTTCAAAAGTTATGTGCTTTTTTCAAAATGTTGAAAACAGCCTTCTATTCCGAAAGTATTTGTCAGTGAAGACACGATTTATCCAGTAAGTGCACACTCAGCACCAACAGCTTTTAAGTTGCTCTTTTAATTGTGCCAGATTGGGAAAAAGAAGTCCAAGAATATATTAATCATGAATCATCATCAATCAAAAGAGCTGATTGATCTGATCTGTTATAGATATGCAAAAAAAACCCAAAAAAACCCCAAACAAAACCAAAACTTCAACAGCAAAAAGGAGTTTGGAAACAAAGTTCACCATTTGCAACTTGTTAAAAGCATCTTACAGGTATCTTCACCTCCAAGGAACATTTTGTCATCATGTCTGATGTGAGTTAAAAAGTATTTTGAGGTACATACCTAGGCAGAGGCAATAATTTTAGCATGCCTATCCCATACCTTCTGATGTTTGCAAGTAGTATTTCTTTTTTGTTTGTTTGGGGCTTTTTTGTTTTAATTGATCGGTTTCTGGAATGGGAAAAGGTAGAAGAAGTGGCAACAGCTTCTAAACAGGGCATGGCTTGATACACAAACAGTATCTGCCCACTGTGCTTCTTTCAAACTCCATGACTCTTGTTTGAGAATTACTGTGCTTATTCATTTTCTCACTTGAGCACTTTCCAGGATGTGAAACCTAAACATTCAAGTAGCTTAATACAAGTACACAGGCCCCAATTCAGATCCAAGGGATACAGAGGCCTTATTAGTCATTCAAAAAATTAATGAGATTAGACTAAATTCCTGTTTAACAATCCCAGTTGATTCTACTTAAAGCAGATGAAAGATCCCATGGAACAACTAGTCCAACAAGGCGAAGAAACCAGAAGGACATCATCATCTTGAACTGCAGCAATGCTTTGCAAAGTGAGCATGGAGCTGGTGCTGCTCACTCTGACAAGGCAGCTGCTGCTGACAGGGGCTGTTCACATCTCACCATGTCTCCATCCTGAACTGCTGGACTGTCCCCACCTCTCCCCTTACAGACACTGCTGTGGCAGATCACCAGCTCATTTGGCTGACCTGACAGTGAGCTGGCAAGGGGTATGGATGTATCATTTCACTGGGTGGAATTTTTTTAAACCGCAAGACCAACTACTAAATTATCTGAGGTACTGGACACAAGGGAAGCATTCCCAGCTAGGGTAGCAGGGAAAAAAAGTGTTGAAAAGGGTGTTCCCATTGCAAGTAAAGGATTACAAGTTTAGTTACAACATTAAACCACCCATCACTCAAAACCACTACAAATTTTTCTTATCGAAAGAAGGCAGTTACTCAACAAATGCTCAGGCATGATTTAATGCTACCTCTCATTAATTCTACAACATTAGAAGTGTCTGATGAATTAGCCTGTATTTCAAAGTCCTACCCCTAATCCTCTTTGAATTCAAACTCATCACTGCTTGCTCTTAGCTCTCTAAAGAATGACTCTCTAAAGAAAAAAAGAAAAGAAAAGCTTTTGCACAGGAAGACAGGGAAAAGCATGGAAAGCAAAATTTTGTTTTAATATTTAGTTATATGAGAAAGTCTTATATTTTCTGGAAGTCCAGGAAACTGAAGTTAAATAGTTGAAAGAAAAGTGAAGTATTGAATAAATAAGCAGAAATCAACATGAATGCATCCAAAAACTTAAGTATACTGAAGTATCCCAACAACCCAAGTCTCCACCTATATACATCTGAATGAAGCAGTAAGAAAATTGCTCACCAGCAATTAAAGAACCAGATGCAGCAGAAAGAAAGAATGGAAGACAAAAACCACCATAACTTGTACATGCATCTTGAAGCACAGAGAGCAGAAACAGAAAGCAACTGGAACTAAACCCTTTTCACTTAATTTTGTTTTACAAATATTTAAACTTACAAATGCAACTGAGATCAAAAGGATATCAGAAACACAATTACATCTAAAACCAAACTCCTGTAGCAGTCACATCCACAGTTTGCTAGCAAAGGGGAAAGGTGACTGTTATACCACAACAACATAGAAATTGTTAGACCAAGAAAACTCTCTTGCATTAAGGACAAAGGAAAAAAAGAACAAAAACCAAGATGCAGTTAACAAGTTGAATGTTTTGCTGGATGAGATCTGTAGGGCTACAATGCAATAGTGCAACACGACACCAGACCACATTTTCTCAGCCATAATGGAAGGTTACCACAGACATAAGGAAAGTGAAAATAGACTGAGACAAAGGAATAAAGTTGCTATGTCTTAGAACTTTTCTGCAGAATGCAAGAGCATTGCTTTGGTCTCTAAGAAAACAACAGGAAAAGAAAAAGCAAGATTGACTTTAAAATCTTGACTTTTTCTGAAAGGGAAAAAGGTTCTTCAGATTCAGAAATCAAGGCACTGAAAAACAAGGAAACCATTTCCTTACACCTCTTTCAAGGGGTCATCTTTGACCACAGAGATGGAGTAAGTCCCAGGAGTCTGAAAAATTACTTAGTAACTCCTCTAATTAAATAACCTTCAAAGAAAGCTTGTGCTTGACAGATGACTTCTGCCTTCAATAACTCTCTGCATATTTTCCCTCTATCTCAATACAAGGATTTATGATCAGGTCTCTGCAGCTCTGGGCACGTGACACAGCACACATAGTATTACTTTTCAGCATCTGTGTTCAACTGCACACTTTTACAAAAAAAAAGTCCATAGCTAGTGTAAAGTTTTCATCCAGTTCAAAAATTCTGACAGTAAATGATACCTATTAATGCATTCAACATTAAAGGGTCTATACCACAAAATTCACACAGATGTTTGCCAATAACATCTTTGATTTTTGCCAGACCCAGACAGCATCATCCATCTGCAGTACTCTGGACAACTAAATCAAAACTCAATCCCATAATGAAACAAATGCCTATGACAAGCAAGACAAGAAGTGTGGAAGACAGACCCCTGCATCAGAAGGAAGAAATACTAATCACTACTGAGATAATGGACATCTATACTTCAAATCTTTTCTGCCAAACTTTAGTACTAAGACTTCTACCTGAACCAGGCAATGCAGATCTTTATATCTTTGCTCAACACAGAATAAAATGTGTAACATTACTCCTTTGAAAGACACCATTCTGCAATAAGGCACCAACTGGAAAAGAAAAAGATTGCAAGTTTTTTGTCTACTAAGGTTAACACTCAAATTGATGCTGTTACAGGAAGCCAGTGTCAGAGCACTCTATTAGTAAAATTTCGACCACACAGATACAGAGCTTCAAGGCAGGAAATCAGGCATTTTGCCTGGCTGCTCCTTGCACAGAGCACTGCCTTTCCCCCAGTCTGGGCTGCATTAGTTTGTCTGTACTCCCTGAAAGAGTAGTCCTTCAAGTTGGGATCCTGTTAGTTCAGCCCCGAATAAAGGCAGATTTGTAAGCCACAGAGAGGAGTAGTAATTTTAGGCAAATTTTATACCAAGTGTATAAATTGAGCCCTTTAGATACAATTTAGGTCCTGTGTGCAAAACATTCAATATTCCCACTGTGTATCAGATATAGCTATCAGACCTGGGAGCACAAAGTTAACAATACACAGACTTATTCATGGGAAAGACCAAGTGGAAAAAAGTTTAGAAAAGACTGAGCAATTTACTGAGGCATCCCAGGAATTCTGCACACTTGCAAGCAGCAAGGCAATTTCACACTACCCAGGCACACTGGAGTTAATCCCATTGTAAAGAGAGATGGAAAGCCTCCTCCTGGATGCTAAGGCCTAACAAGGAATGGTTGGGGACTCAAATCTGCTGAAGTTATGGCCTATTCATCTGCAGTGTCTCAGAGGAGAGGTCACCAACTGTGCACCCTTAGTGGAGATCTCACACAACCTCCACAAAGAGCCCTTATCATAGAAACTGACGTAAGAGGCGGAGAGCCAGAATTAAAGCCTGATCCAAGCATGACGGCTAAGCCAAGTGCAGTGCAGAAAGCTTTTGTGATGCTCTCAAACCTACCAAAATAAGGAAAAGTCTTGAAATTTAACAACTCAAAAGACCCCAACAGGAAAAAATACTCCAACCCAGACTCCAGTTTAAGGCTGCCTAACTCAAACTATTAGAAACTTCTCAGTCAAAATTTAAACCCTTCTGCAAAATTTTATGAGCTACTATTCTCTAGAATGCATCCAAGTATATGGAATACCAACCTTAAGGTCAAAAAATGTCAAAAGATGAGTTCAAAGCCATCATCTAGTTTGGAAGTCGTGAATGGTATATAACAGACGAGCAAAATGTCACTCCTATCATCTAGTGTTTTCACAACACATACTATCCCACTATTTTTAACACTGTGATCTCCGCCTCGTCTCACTATATATGACCACAGACTGACATTTAAGACATAAGTCATCCCAAAGTAGGTGAGGAAAAAAAAGGATTTGAGAAGAAAGACTCTTTGTATTCATGTGCATGATGTACGTGCATGTGTATATACATATATATGCACACACAAAAACATACATACATGTATATACAGAGAGTTAACCACAGACTTACTTTGTACTAGAAAACTGGGGGGAGGCACAGGGTAGATGATCAAGTGCACTTTCAAAAGTACAACAAAATCCTAACAAGTAATTCAAACTTCCACTAGATGACAAAAAAAGAAAAAGAGAATTAATTGGTCTCTGGCAAGTGAGAGAAGAGTTGAAATCATTATCACAGCACAACAGCAAATAACAAAATGAAAAGATACATTAACATGAAGTGAGAGAAGAGTTGAAATCATTATCACAGCACAACAGCAAATAACAAAATGAAAAGATACATTAACATGAAGAAGAAAAGACAAACAACCAAAACAAAACCTAAGGAGCAACAAGAATTCACAAAACCTAAGAAAAACAATAATAACAAACATCTCAAGCCTAAGACACTGCAGCATTCTCAAATTTAGCTGGTAGAATAAATAGTCACATGGATTAGGAAAGTCCTTAAAGATAAGAGAGATCCTAAAATATTTAGAGAATAAGAAACAAGTTGTCCATCAAACTTGGAAGAATTCAAACTACATGAGTCAGAATGTCCTATCTTTTCAATGACTCGCTTTGAATAGTGTGGATAAATAAAGTGGGTACAGTCAACTGGCTTGACTTTTTAGGCCAGTCACGCTGTCAAAAAATTAGAGCCACCAGGTTTTAGAACCCCCACACATTGCTCTAATGCCTTACCCCATTTTGTTTGTATTTTGGGAAAAAAGCACCAAAATACTGAGCCATGGAAAACAAGTTGAGAGTCACAAACTGAGCTTCAGAGAAGTAGTGTGTAGCACAATTCTCACACAGACTAATAACTCAAAAGCTATTTCTAGACTAATGAGTAAATATGATCTGTCAAAATTCCTTATATTTCGACTCACATACCCAGATTACTAGTTGAATTGCAGCCTAAATGCACCTTTACCATAATTTAAGATTTCAGTTAAGATTACAATGGGTAACAGAACTACACAAGCAGAAGCATTTATAAACTAAGGCCATGAGAAATTAGGCTTTCTAATCTTAACCCACAAGGAGCTACAAATATTTAAATTCACAATACAGCCTTTCCTTCAGGGAAGTCATAATCTGATCTGCCCTTATCTGCTACATTGTCTAGTTTCTTTCAAACAGCTTGTCAAAGAAGACACAGTGAAGTCTATTTTGAATTGAGCAACAGATCCAAAAGCAGAACGTGGAAGCCTAATAAGAAAGGCAAGAACAGGATAGTCCATCAAAAGAGTTTTCTGGGTCAGGAAGAAGGCCTAAAAAAAGGCCTGACACGCACATGTGAAACTAGAAAAAAAACCAAACTTGCTAGAGAAAATGAAGAATCACCAGTAACAATTCAAAGTAAGTGTTTCTTTGACATTTAATTCTCACCACTGGATACATATGTTTCAGATAACAGCAGCTTTAAAAGGTTTATTATTAAACATATAGACACCTCGAAAACTCATTTATTTTTCACTTGAAGGAAAGCACAGATAAAGACAGAGGCATAGATTAGGTCACTTGCTCTCGTAGTGTGTGTTGTTCTGTTGATAGATACTATCCACATGTTGAGATTAAAGCTGAAAAAAATGTGCTAAGGAAAATCCTGAAAGATAAAATCCCCCAAATTTACACAAGCACATAAAGGAACATTTACAAACAATTTAAGAAGGGGGAGATATACGTTAACTTCTCCAGTCAATGAATACTACTTCCCAAAAGCCAAGTGTCTGGTACCTTTCCGCCAACCCCAAGCAATATTGCTTGATGTCTCCAACCTTCCTCCTCTTTTTCCTTTCCACTCATGCACTCACACTCATTTCCTCTAATAGGATTAATCAGTCCTTAAAACCAGAGTAGAATTCCTTGATGCTCAAACTGATCAGCTGTCACTGAATCAAGCTGCAACACAAACAGGAGTAGGTTACAGCAATTGTTCTGATACTGCTTTCGAAAGTCACCAGCTCTATTTCCTCAACCTAACATCAAAACCTGTTCCAATCCTATATTTCACTAGGCTGTCCCTTTCCCTTTCACCAAACATTTTTAACTGCTGGCATTATAAAAAAGGACTTGCTTATCATGAGCATTAGCTGAAAAACCTATACATTATAATTCCGGGTGGTCATATTTGGTTCTAAAACACTATTAAACACTGTTTGCCTATTTTCTGCTACTGCTTCAAAGCCAGACACAGAGAAACTACCAATTTTACAATCTCTCATACTTGTGAACCTTTTAACATCAGCACTTAGGGCAAAACACTCAGAAACCCATTATCAGCTGTCTATCTAGTGATAACCATTTGTTGCAATTGGACATACTTATAAATAATGCTGAGATTATATAGAGGCAGTGTCTAAGCTTTCTTACACACAGAAAAATGCCCCTGATTAAAGCAAATGGCCAAGAGTTTCCCTTCATAGGCAAACAAATATAATAAATTGGTTTGGACCACTTGTCGCACAAAATTGTGTCTGTTTTTGTATCAGCTGCTTTCATTACTACCATGGGAATTCTCTTTTCTGGTTGAGTTAGTGAAAACAACTGGCCCACTGCTAAAGACAAAAGAGGTGAATTGCCAGTCATATGCAGGACCTTATAATTTTAGAATCATATTTAAGTAGGTGAAAAACAATAGTAAATTGAATATTTGTTAAAATCCACAACCTACAATGAGAGCCATAGGTTTTCTTTTAAGGGAAACCATTAGAAATAAATTGCTTTTTAATCAGGCTGTTAGTTTAAATTGTCTTCAGATACAGTAATAGGAGCATCTTATTAAATGCACAACAACTTGGAGAATGATCTTGGTTCAATCCTTGGTTAAGGTAAGCCTGAAGCAGTGTGCACAGACAGGTTTATTGATTATTTTTGGACTCAGGAAGATCTTGCATTTATGAAATCAACCTACTTCAGGCAAAGAAACTTACAGAGAAACTCATACACTGAAGTTTACACTACACTTGAATGGAAGATACTGATTCTGTCTTAACCATCAGTTCATTCCACTGACTTACAAACCACTGCTACTAGCATCACTGAAGAGAAATAACACAACTCAAGCTTTAGATTTTCAAATATTCTTTCACACTGCTTTTCAGAAGTATTTTAACTAATAATAAATTTCAATTTATGGAATAATGAGATATCCTTGACACCACTGTAAGTAAAAAGCAGAGTAGACTTTTTAAGCCAAGGATACAAAGTTTTATCAACTATTATTCAAGATTTATCCACTGAATATAGTATTTGGAAATAGCTTGCCAGTAACCACACTTTCAGCTTTGTGGATTGCAAGCAGCATCTTGTATTTCTTAGTGTGCCTTTATAAAGGGATGAACCTAAGCCTGCATCTTCTCACTTTCAACTTGAAAATGTTTTAAGTAGTACATTTTTCCTATCCTGTTTAATTTATATTTCTTAGCCCAGTTTTCCTACACATTAATAGATTTTTTTTCTATCATCTTGCATTCCACTGGGTGTCTGGATTAAAACAGTTTATTGACTTTTTCAAATCCACTTTCCTATACAGAACGATTTAAAGTAAAAGAGGAAGACTGTCCCCACAGTAGTTCTTATTTCACTATACATGCTGCTTCTTCCCCGCCCACCTTCCCAACAAAAAATACACAGTACTTCTCAAGCAGTTTACATATTTGATTGCAATTCTTAGGGATAATTTTGGGGAGCATCTACCTCCACAACCAATAGGATCTCAACCATATCAAGAAGGGGGAATATATGGGGCAGGGGAATCAATACAAAAGGTGATCTGGAGAACACAACCTATCAGTCCTCAGATGTCATATTGGACTCTCTTCTGAACAAAATATAATGCTTCCCCTTTTTAAGCAATTAGTCCTTTGTATTTACTTAGATCCATCCAGGTTAAATTACAAGAAACTTTGTAGTGAGGGCAAAGATAAAGGAATTTGATGGAAAAAATGCAGAACATGCACCAGAAGCAGAGCCAAGAGATTTTTCAGAAGAAAGGGGCTCATCTGGAACTCTCAAGAGATTAGAAAAAGAGAATATAATATACTGTTTACTCACAAAATCCAAACACACACATCTAAGGGCAAAAAAAAAAAAAGCTGTGTACTCAGGTTTAATAATGGAAAAGAAAAGCATCTTGGGATTACTTCTACCATAACCTCTTGGAAGGCAGCAGAGATCATATGGAATGGTTGTCCAAAATGAAAAGAAACCCAGAGCTTTACACCAGCAGGATCAAGAAAAGACAAATCTGCTCTGAAGTTCAAAATGAATCTGAATCATGAATATCTACAAGCTATATAACAGTATGAATAATACATAGTCCAGATGAGAGAAAGTAAATATTAGTTCTCTTAACAAAATCATTCATTTGGAGATGAAATAAAATATTGGCTATTTTTACTTAGTTTAGTTCTCACATTTTCATCCCCTTAAAAGTGGAACTGCATCCCTGATGACAACGCATTTTCTTGGCGAAGTTCAGTATGACCTTAAGAGCTCCCAGCTTTTTAAAAACTGTACTGAAATCTTGTACCCTTTTGAAGATAAGGTGGCTTTATTGCCAGTTAAACACTAGCATTAATTTCTGTTGCTAGGGTAAAAAAATACAGCGTATGAAACAGGAAATGAAATACAGTGTATGTAGCATGGCTCAGGGAACCCAAATGAGAGATCTACTGGAAGAAAAATACCATCTTGCTCCTCCATGCTATTGATAAACTAGACATGTCTGCTTTTCAATAAAGGACTAGATTAAAATTCATTTTCCCTGCTCTCATACCAGACTTTTTGCAGTTTGCGTTCTTAATCCATTTCCTAGACTAGTTCAGCACACAGAAGGATGTTCTTACACATGCACTTCGGCAGTACATTTAGTTACGGCCAAAAAACTGTTCAAAAAACCCTAAAGCTTATTTCTAATGAGTTTTGTATATCTAATTCTGAATACATAGGAAAATAAACCCAGTTTTCTCACATGCACAATGCCACCAAAAGATTGGCCTTTTCCAATAGCAATCAACTCAGCCAGCAAGAACTAAGGACACACAAGACAAAGGCAAAGGAGCAGAGCTGGTGGACACAGATCATGTCTGTGCAGGTGCTCTTCATCAGCAATCTGCAGAACAGAGAACAAAGGAGAGCTCTGCTTTGACAGAGCTCAGCTCTTCTAGTAGTGACTCAAAACTATCAGAGAATACTTTGAAGATAAGTTTATCATCCTTCCATCAAGATATCTATTAATCTCTTACTGACTGACAACAGAGCACCACTTTTCAGCTTTTGGTTTCATTTTCCACTGAAGACAAGCTCAAGGATTTCCATGCAACCATTACATTACAGTCCAGAATCCAAGGTGTGCAGCTATGTTAGCTATGACCCAGGCAAAAATTGCAAAGCTCAAGAGCATGCAAGCACTGACACGTGAACCCAGATGTTCAACAAAAGGTGTTTGGCTAGGCCAATTATACTAATCCTCTTCATGTGGCAGAGCCAGCAGAGCTGAGGGCACATCACAGCAAAAATATCTGGATAATGTTCTTGGAGGGCATGGTCCAGACAAGGCAGCAAGCAGGGTTGAGCCATCAAAAGGAGAATCTATCTAGTCATGAGAACAGCCACCTTGCCTGCTCAGAGACCTCAGAACTAATGGATTTTGTGCCCTGCAAGGTTTTGCACTTTTTCTTTCCAGTCGCTGGAAGATGTACTAAATCTGATCTACCAGGCTGACCAGAAAAAGGATGTGCAAGACACTTTGAAAAGTACATAAGTAAACTCAATTTTTTGGTAATAAATTCAGTTGCATTTTTGTGATCTCTGCTGACCCCAAAAAAAGGATGTATTTTCTCAACAATGTTAACTCCTACACCAAAGTTGCCCTGAATATAACTTACATAATTTAACAAGATAAAAAACCAACCAAAACAAAGACAAAGAGAAAACCCCCACACCTTTCCTGAAACTTTTCTCACACACAAGAAAAACAGACACTGAAAGGATGAGCAAACCCAAACAACAGTACATATTTAACGCCTACAAAAGGTACAAAACTTTGAAACATGCCATTTGTTCTATTCATTTTCCAGGTGCCTAATGCTTAAGGGCATATAGTGATATGGAGGGGGAATTTTAAACTGGAAAGGGTAGGTTCAGATGCAATACTAAGAAGAAATTCTTTCCTGTGAGGGAGATGAGGCACTGGCTCAGCTTGCCCAGAAAAGCTGTGGATGCCCCATCCCTGGAATTATTCCTGGCCAGATTGGATGGGGCTTTGAGCAACCTGGTCTAGTAAGACGTGACCCTGTCCATGGCAGGGGAGTTGGAACTAGATGATCTTTAAGGACCCTTACAACCCAAACTATTCTACGACTATGATTCTTACAGGTAAACTTTGAAACTTCCTTCCTTGCAATAGAAGTAAGGTGTGAACTTCTGTAACAAAACAAGAATCTGATATCAACAAACTAAATTTCCATCATAGGATCTCTGTGTAGAAGTAAAAACAGATTTCACCTCAGAAGCCTACCTTTCCAGAAGCTAACACGGTCTGTGGGAAATCATTCTTGATTGTTTTATGGCACCTTTACACAGCAGCATGGACCAATATGACAAAAAAGGTATTTCTCCTTTTCCACTGGTCTCTCATGGTACTTCGATACAGCCAAATACCACAGCAGAAACATAAAAAGGTCCCCAGCCAACAAAAAAAAATTATTGGATTAGCAGATTTTTGTTGCACAACCAGCAAACTATGCAGAAACATATTCCTTTCATAGGGAGGAGAGCTACAAAGGAGAGAACAGAAAATGAAATAACTGTTCTGGCAGTCAATACTTCTGTTATCCTAGAAAAACATACCGCATGTCATCCATCTTGAAAAATGTATTAATAAAGAAATTAAATTCTTGAATCCTCAGGCTGCCAAATTTCATTGCAGTGCAAGAAAGCCACACTTGGCTTTCTCTTCCTCCTACTCATGATCTTATCAAGTTCTTGCATTAGTCTTCCAATGACTCACACACAAGCAAACAAATTTTCATCTTTTAAATAGTTTTTAATGAAATTACTACTGATAAGATTTATACAGAAGCAAACAAAGAAAAAGTGTTTTATCGAAATTGGATAGGGAAAACGCAAAAAAACTAATGCTAACCCTAAAGTTTCTGTGTGAATGCTTATCTGTGGGTGGATAGAAGTTCTGTTCCAAGCAACACTTAAGTATTAAGAATAATAATAATTAAGATTTATTAGGAGTACACTAGATACGCATCTTGGTCTACCAATTAAGGTATTGTTTGCTAAGACAACTCTGCTTATAGATGATTGAAGAATAACCTGGCAAATCTGTCAGAATTCTATAATTTAATACATTAAAATATTACCTAGTAACATTCCTTTCCCATCTTGAGAAGGTGACTGAAAACGATTTTCAACTTCTGTTTTTAAACCCTTGGAGGAACGCATACTGTAGACATTACTACAACTATCTAAAAGATAAAGTTAATAGAACATTACAGAACAGTCAAATATTCAGCAGCAGCTACAGCTAGCTTTTCCATGCAGTTAACACATTCTGGCCCATTCACTTTCTCAGCCCTGCTTAAATCAAGGATTTAAGCTTTTCTTTATGAAACGTTTCCAACATTGAAGTCTCTACACACACACTTTAGTATTATATTCTGAGTTTTCCCTGATTCTTTTTTAAATGGAGAACAGCTATTCCTGACATAATTTGTTTGTAAGTGAATTTTAAGCCTTCAGAATGAAAGCACAACAGCCATGTGCTGCAACATGATTCATATCTTTCTTAAGCATTAACTGAAGAAGGAGAGCTGAATTAAATTGTTAGGCCAATCTGCCAGCACAAATGTAAATGAAAGTTTTCCTTTTAATTCAAAAGGCTGTGTTTTGGGCAGAATTCACTTTAGCGCCTCCACAACGAAGGAGCAGAAGAACTATACCCAGAGTTCATGGCTCACTGCTTGGCCATGGGCCATCCCCTGCACCACACAGGAGCTGGCACCACCCGCCTGCTCAGAGCTGCCAGCAGAGCCGTGTGCTCTGCCAGGAAGCCATTATTCTGTGGATTCAGAAAAGTCTGGGGGAAGGAGCAACTGATAAACAATTATTCCTTAAAAACAACTTTAAAAGCAGCAAGCCCACTAGACTACATCGCTCTTCTCCAGACATATTTTCTGCCATTAATTTACTGCAGTCACAAAGCATCGGGTTTTGCTTCACTGCTACACTTAACAGGCTCAAATCAATTATGTGCAGTTTTGATGACATTTAACTGTTAAAAACCCAAATGCCTGGACATGCTTGCCCCACTTGTGCTTGCCATGCATCCACTTCCCTTCTTGTGAGGCCATTCATGGCAAATACAACTGGAGCTTTATCTCCGATCAGCCTATCAGCAACAGATGATTTGTTATAAAATACACTTCCTGACTGAAATAAATGCAACCAATAAATATGCCTGACCAGGCAACCCTTCATTTCCCTAGTGATGGCCTACACTGCATGGCCTGTAGAATGCCTCACTTTCTGGCACACAAGTGAGTATCTAACTAAATGGCATAAAAAGCAGAAGAGACTAACAGCCAGTTTTGCCATCCATCTCACACTGTACAGCATGGGTTCGTACCTCAAAGAGTAAAGTGTCACAGTAAAAGAAGAAATATTCAGTTTTTCTTAATTTGCATGACAAGAGTCTAAGGCACCTAAGGACATAATTAGGCCCTATCTCCTTCAAATACTTAAATACAAATACTTCCTCGTTAATCTTTTGGTTAGATTCATAGACAGCCTCATTTTCATTTTAAACAGAAAAACTATCCCAGAATGAGTGTGTGATACCAAAGGCAAGTCCAATTGTCAAACATCAAAAATCGTTATTTTGGAAACAAATAGACAAGTGCAATTTAATTTGATTTCACTTAGCAAGTGCTAAAAGCCAAACACTGTGATACTAATTAGTTCATGCTGGCAACAAAAGAATTTCCCAATTAGTCTAAGGATGGCTTTTTGGAAGCCAACCTTTACTTGACCAAAGTTCACAGAACTAAGAATTAAATTTCTGCAAATGTAGAGAAAGGTACTGGAAAGATAAAAATTGCATTACAATTATTCATTTACTATTTTAACAGCCGTACACTACTTTTAGAAAACAAAAGTCACTGTTTCACATGATTATTAGTTCTCTGCAAAAACTGATGATTTAAGGATGTGGAAAGGGTTAGCCTCATTTTTAGGTAACTTGATTCAAAGCCATCGCATTTCTTGTAAAGACAGTAATTTCAAGAAAGGAGAGAACTCAGATACAGTCAACACAGCAGGCAGGTCCCCAGATAAGAGAAAGAAAAAATTTAGAAGAGTTAACAATCTCTTCAATATTACACAGGTGGTGACAAAAAAGTTAACCAGAAGTCAGTTGAGACACTTCCATCTCATCTTACAAAAGCAATCCTCCCCAAACCTCTACCTTCCTTCCCTCACCACCAACAGTTTACCCGTACAAAACTGAAGCTTAATCAAACTTTTTTTTACTGAGATTCAGTGAGAAGTTTCAGTGAAGCCTAAAAAGATTAATTATCTGGCTTACTGTATCATAGAAAAATACACGTTAAGTTAGAGGAATTTTATAAAAATGCCAAGTAATAAAGTTTTAGAAATGTCCTACAGCTGGGCTTTTGAGAAGTCACTCAGGAAGGAGGCAGCCATAAAGGCAGAGCTATAACAATTCTTCCACTTTAAAACAATAAGCTGATACCAATAATTTGGAGGGGGGAAAGGAGGGGGGAAAAAAAAAAAAATATCAAAGCAACTTTGGTTCATCATTACACAAACACACATACCAAGAAAAGAAAAAAAAACCAGTGAATTTTCTTCATCAATACCAAAAAGATACCTTGACAGAGGGAGAAAAAAAAAAAAAAAATCTCTCTAGTATCCCATCAATTAGGCCTATTTGGCATAAGTTTTAAGACAAAACTTTTACATAAAGGCTTTTCAAACCCTACTCTGCAAGCAGATTAGAAGTAATTTATCATGCAAAAGCAGATCTTTCACATAAAACTCATTTCAGAGACGCATGTAGTTAAAAGTCTGTCATCATTAATCGGTAAAGGGATTTTGAGCACTTAAGAGCCACCTAATTGATAAAGCAATATTGGAGATTAGTACTATGACATACATTTCTAATAACTTTCAGCTCTAAGGAGATGCTTTGGGGAAAATCTGATCTCTGTGGTGCCTTCAGAATAATTCAAAATCATCATGACTATGAGGAACAGAAGAAAAAAAAATTAGACAATACCATAGATTCTTGGAAGGCACAATCTCAGTAAAAATACTGTGCAAATTAACCATGGATACTTATAAGTATGCGTATTGAAGTTAGACACAGATCTCCAGCCCAGAAATGCTGAGCAGTTTCATACACTGTTTTAACTCCAGAAAGACATTTAAAGCATCCAGTACCTAAAAAGATACAAAATACCTTAAATGTATCATGCTTCTACAAAGAAACTCTAGAGACCCACTGGAATATTGCAATCCTTGCCATAGGTTTCAGTACAGATCAAAAATAAGCTCCTGAAATACAGCTTCTTTTCTCTTGCAGACACAAGTGGAGAAAGTTGCAAGTGAAAGGCAATTTCCTTCTCTACATGCATTTCAAGAAGTACCTTTCCAAGAAGCTAACTAGAATTCCCAGAGAAACATTTTATACCGGCTAATGTCGGTTTCCTGAGCCCTCAAAAGCAACCATGCTCCTTTCCTGTTTAAACTAAGGAAGGAAGCCTTGTCTTAATTGATCGGTCGTGCTCTGAACAAATGTTTTCATAACCACAAATCCAAACCACTGCAGACTTCACAGGTTCAGAAGATACAAACTTCAAAAGATATCCTTAAGCTAACAACTTGCAATAGAAGAACAGCAAGAAATGAGATACAATGCTTTTTCCAAGTGAAATCTTGCTTGACTGAAAATCTTAAAAGTCAACCCAAAAAAAAGGACTGGTTGCAAGATTGCTCTGTGCCCTCAAAGCTTTTCCTAAATTTTGTTTTTAAATGAGAGAACAGCAAATTCTTTTAGTCTCAGACTTATCAAAGGACATCAACTATTAATTGCCACACTTTAGTAGAAGGCATAGGTGAAGTAAAGAAAAAAAAAACCTATTAAAAATAGTGCACCTTCGCATTAAGGAACAGAAAATATTTTTCTTCACTCAGCTGTAAAGGAAGAAGCAATTTCTCCCCTCACTGAGCTGATAGCCTGTGTGCATCTTTTTCTCTGATAACCTGAACTGTCAAGCTCTGTGTTGAATATACAGGGCCTGCTTAGCCTGGAACACTACTTACACAGTAGGAATAAACGTTTCTCACATACTTAATTTTTGAAAGGTTTTTTTCCCATCCAGATAATCTGGTGTTCATTAGAAGTCCCATCGTCCATTAATCAGCTTGTCCAAATTCACTTTCAAAACCAAAATTTTGCAGCTAGCAGCCTTATAAAAGCCCCTAACTTCTTTAGACCATCGTGGAACTGGCATCCATGCTAGTTCAAAAACAAGTATGTTTACACCAAGCTGTGATCACAAAGACCTGCACGTAATTTGTGGGAAATGAAGTATGAAAGGGTAACAACATAGGGAACTACACAAGGAAGACCAAGTACTACGAGAATTTGCATTTTGATATTTAATCTTTTTTGACAGGCATATAATTTGTGTCAATTTTCAAGTACTCAGACAAACTAAGAAGGACAGACTGAAGATGACACAAAAACTGAATTTTAGCCAAAACAATGATCGCATATAAAGAAAACAATATTTAAATTTCTGCTGATTTTTCATATTAATTTGCACGGTTGACCATTTTTCTCCCCCTATTACTATTATCAAAGAAATTCAAATTACTCTAGAAACATTTCCTACGGACCTCATTATTCAAAGAAATTTAGAAGGTACAGAACAAGCCTTTAGCAACATGCATTTAAACAGGTAAGTATATCTCTATTTTAGAGTAATTTTCAGCTAGGCCTACTGTCCAGATCAGATGGTATCTCCTCTAAACATCTTTCTAGAACGGCAGCAAACCACTAGCAACAGAGTATCACATCAAATCAAGGCAGAGGCAAGATGTCTCTCAACTTCCCTCATGACTGTCAGACATTACATTTATCCTCCCTAAAGGCAGTTTTTCAGGACTTACTAGAAAGCAAATTTACAGTGAAGCATCCCTGTTGCAGTCCCAATATTCTTGTTCAAAACTTTCACAAACGTGATAGAAACGTGAACTCAGTTATTTGAAGGATGTCGTTATTACTTATCTGCAAAACTACACAACCTATGAAAATCTGACAATAAAAACAAGTGATGGTTTTAGATTAGTGACCTTTCTGCAGCACCCCTGAAGAAAACACTTACTTCCCCTGTTAAGATGGAGCTGAAGCTTAAACGCACACTATACCTGCTACCAGAGGCTAGAGAAACTGGAGTGCCTGGGAAGCCTTTTGTAGCCCCAGCAGGCAGAAGGTAACAATTAAACCCGTTTCTTCCCAGAACTACAGTCCAGGATCAGAATCACTAAACCTTTGTTTAGTATTGTGATTACTAAGAGACTTTTCAAAAACATTTAGAACTGTGAAAGACTCACTGGAGTTGGGAAGGCAGTGATCAGGAAAGTGAACACAGATGCTTGCACACTCAGTGTGCTCTGCAACATCACCTACCAATCGAGGGAAGAATGGTCCATATCTATTTACCAGTCTTTTTCCCTGCTGTAAAAGAACAGAGGTGAATGGATAAAGTGGTGAAGGGGATGAGCTAAGATATGGAAGAAAATAGAATGGAAATGGTTGGAATAATAATATAAAGAAATTACAATACACCATACCAACCGCAACCTTCCCATTAAAATTCATCAAGTTCAGAAGTCCCATCCAAAATACCTCAGCTGCATGTTCCACCCAGACTATCAGGCTCCAACTCCTGTTTTAATTGACAGTCAAGTTTCAAAACTCACCATTCAAGGGAGACTAGTGAAGAAGGGAAAACACATATTTGACTTCACTGACAAATCACATTTTAATCATCAAAACCATTTTGAGAAAGTAGCAGATCCGTACATGACTGGCTCTTCTGATTGTTTGCTGAAGACAAAGAAATGCAGGTCTGAAACTGCAGAAACAAGATATAACCTCTCATGCAAAACCAATCTGCCTAGTATATTAGACAAAAAAAATATTATTGATATGATTTCAAAAGAAAGCCATTAAGGAACATGACAAGTATTCATCCTTCCAGCAAGATGCTTTCCATGTCTAACACAGCGCCATTAAAAGTTGTATTGAAAATGACCACTCACAAGGTGCGGGGATGTGGGGGTTGTAGCAAAGCTTCAGAGGGCACACTGGCAGTGCCTGTTTCCTGAGCAGCACACATGGCAGTGCCAATAGCACAGTCAGGAGGCTGTTTATAATGAAAGACTAAAAAAACCCCCACATTTAGAACAGGCCCACAGATTTTATATAGTCATCACAGAGGCATGCAGCAAGCTGCATCTCTAAATCAATTTCAAGAACAATCGATACTCCTCTAACACACCAGGCAGGCTAGATAAGTAAAGTTTTATTTTCACAATTGCTTGTGAGTGTGCTTTATAACAAAACCAAAAAGCCAGAACCAAGGTCTGCTTCAGCACTAAGAATAATTTTTCTGTGGTCACTCTGCCATGAAATCACTATAATCTCTCTATTTTCTTAGTCAACTAAAGAAGTTTTATCACAAGAAGTGCCAAGAATATTTTGCCTTATCTAAAATTATAACCCTATATATTCACAGTAAGTGAAGAAGTATTTTAAATCTGCAAGGCTATACGTGATACTTTTTAAAAAACTGTTACAGAAATGCTATGGGATATTGAGTTTGTACTTCTTATAAAAAAGATTCTAGTACAGTAACTCACTGTACTGTGCATAAAATACTGATGATTGAATTTCTATAAAATCTTCTTGGAGCTTAAGAGAACTAGAGGTGCATCTTCAGCAATTTACATCTTAATTCTTGAAAATCCATGCCAAGTTGACAAATAGAACATCACACAAGACTGATATCCATTTTTACCCTCCACTCCTCTAGGGACTCACTTCAGACATCCAACCAGTTATGCCAGCTGGCACACCAAAAAGCAAGTCTTACACTCTAAAATGCTGAAGAGCATCACCAGAACTTCATCCTCTTCTAGATTTAGGATTAGTGTTTCAGGACATCTTTCAGTTTCCTGCAATTTCCATACATAGTTGCTTTCTACAATAAAGTACGAGGTTATTATTTTGCTAACTCACAACTAGAGATCTCATTTACAGATGCTCCACATTTGAGCTTTGTACAGCGTTTTGTGAAATGTAACTGAACTTTCTATTACTTGAATTCAGTTAGTAAGGACCCAGCAGAAAACACAACCCTTTGCTATCCTGGACTCCAGCAAAAGAAGTGTGAAAGTGGCTGGCAGGTACAAGAACCCCTGTACAGAAAGATGGGCCCAGTAAGTACCACCATTTCAAGTCAGCTAATTCTACAGCTCCTGAAGTTCAAGGAGGCCAGGTATCCTGTCACCAAGATTGCTTTCACTTTTGCTTAGACAGGTTATATTTTTGTGTGTTAAAATATAGGCTGGAAGAAGACAACTATAACTAGAACAGGAATTTGTGCTTTCTAAAGCAGGTTTTTGTCAGCAAAAATTTAAAGCACTACAATTAGTCAACATTTAATTATCCCTGGCATGCAAGAAATGAAGATGTAATCAAGAATGATTAGAAAAATTGCAACTTCAAGTTGTGCAGGCTAATACTGGCAGTACCTTATAGAAATCTCACGGTTGTAATTTCATACAATTTAGCACTACAATTTAGTGCTAGGACTTTCTCAAGACACAAACAAACATGAAATAAAACGGGCCATGTAAATTCGTTAGGGTTATACTCCTGTATGCCCTGATGGCTGATAAAAAACCATACAAATGCAGAAAAAAACATCACAGCCAACACACAAGGGCTACATTCAGGGAATTTGTTAGTCATTGAGGTATTTTAAAGATATGGAGTTGTAGTGTTCAGGTCATGGTTTGGCAGCAGACTTGGCAGTGCTGTGTTAAGGGTTCAACTCGATGATCTAAAAGGTCTTTTCCAACCTAAATAATTCCGTGATTCTATGAAATCAAGTATTCAGTACGCAGATTACAGCTCATTGAAAACATTAACAATGAGGTAATAGATGTGGCTCACACCAGCTGCATTTACAACAGTAATTCAGCATGCCAAAGGGAACAAACACACCAGCAAATATTTTAGAAGTAAGCTGAGGTGAAGTTTATAAGTGAATTAACATTTAGGCTTATTTACATTTCCTAAAAAGTGATGATAAAGAACAGGTGTTTGGTCTACCCACTGTCACTTTAAAGGCACAAGATCAAAAATAACATGCTTAAACTCATTCTATGATCTACCCTCTTTTTGCTAAGACCCATCTGCTCCTACAGCTCTACAGTGCCCACTCCCTGTGCTCTGCCAACTCTTTTCTCCTAAAGCAGAGCAACTATTCCTACTGTGCTGTGTTGATAGACTCTGGTATACATACTTACATATTTTCTTCTTCTGCCCTTCTTCAACCCTTACTGTTTTGTTTCAGGGTTTTTTTTAGCTTCTTTTCTGCTCTCTTTCTCAATTCTGCTTTCTCAAATCTTTGCTTTATGGGCTGCCTAACAGCTGAGTCTGGAGCAAACTCTCTAGCAAAGTTCTCAGCAGTACTGCCCAGTAAATTATCTGCTGCTAAGTATTGATACACAGTAATGGAGATTGCATAAACCTATTAATGTTAATAAAATGCTTAAAAGAGGGCTCCTGCAAAAGCCCAGTCTCACACCTGAGCTAGACCGCTTTAAGTAAGACCGACATCCACAAACAGAAAATTGTTTCCTTATCACTACTGCTTTGCTTCCAAATGATGTACTGTCTTACCAGACTTTGTAGACCAAAATAAAAGGCACTGGCTCAAAACTCTTAGAAAACCACCTAAGGCTTAGTGACACATATCGAAAGGCAACCAAACTTTAACAGTGAGTCAGAGCAAACATGGCCACTTCCCTAGCATGTTGTCTAATAATCCAGTTATTACATGAAAGGCCTCACACACATTTATTGGACCTCTACCACGACTAGTAACTGCTTTATATCAACGGTGCTATACTGTGCACTTCTATCTCCTCAAAATGTGAGGGTGAACACATCTGTTTATAGATTTTACACACATACACTGCTCCAATTGCTGAACGAAACAGCAGTGATAATCTACAGGCTTTAACACATGTGCTTATACATTTTTACTCCAGATAGTATCAAGCTGTTAGAGGTCCATGGTCATGCTATTAATGATACAGAAGCCCCTTATTCCCAGTCATAGTTCTCGTGTTTAAGACAAGCTGGTGCACTTTACTACAATGTAAATGCACATATGAACTGCGCACTGGATTTGTTGACTACTCTCTTGCTTTACTATCTTTCCACAGTTTTAAGCAATGTCATTAGTTTCTACTCACTTAAAAGAGTTGGACAAGCAGAAAATTAAAAAACAACTGAGTTTTACAGTACTGTTATATGACAAAAGGGAGGAGGTAGAAGAGTCAAGAGTAGAGATGAGCCTGAAAAGAAGGGAGGGGTGGGGAAAGGTTTTTTTAGTTTTTGTTCTCAGTTCTCACTATCCTAATCTGTTATCTGGCAGTAAATCAATTTCGCTAAGTTGAGTTTGTTTTGCCAGTGATAGAAATTGTTCAGTGATCTTCCTGTCCTTATCTCAGACTGAAAAGTTTGTGGGTTGTTTTCTCACCATCCTGATGAAGACAGGGAGTGACAGAGCAGCTTGGTAGGCACCTTGTGGCCAGTTAACCCACCACACTGAGCACAGCTGAATGAACTGCTATAATCATACCTTGACTTGAAAATGAATAGCCATCAAACATTCTCAGTGCTTCCAGAATCTCCTTTCTAGCCTGTGGTGTAAAGTATTTTTTCTACAATACTACCATACAAATGCAGTCTTTTATCATGGCTAGAGAGTCAAATCTTCCTGACAGTGTAAGCCACACGCAAAAACCATATTGTAATCCACACTAATGTGGTGGAGAACAGCAAAGCATATCCTACTCACCTCAGAGAGTCAAGGCTAACAATATACGGTCATTCAAAAGCAGGAAGAGCAGGTCTAATCTCCATTGCAACACAGACACACTGCTGTGTTTCCAAGGTGCTAGCTATTTCTGCTGCAGCAATTCCATGGGCTTGCACTGTACTGCAGTTGTGAATTCACCCCACAGTCCTTTTGACAAAAAAAAGAAAACTCACAAACAGCACAGCCCAACTTGCAAACAGCCATTATTTTGACTTACTTCCCTCTACAACAGCCTTTATCAATGGCACTCACTAGAACATTTATAGCTATGAGTTCACAGTCTATTGATATTCCAGCATAGATATAAGACTCAAGAATTGTCACATTACAAGAAGTATCTTCACAAAGAGTAGGAGCTAAGAAAATAACTGAATGCTTTTTATAGACTATACTTATTACTGTAGAATACAGCAAAACAAAAGAAGAAAGGGTATTTGCATGCCTGGCTGTGAGACTTTCTTCTTCACTACTTGCCTTTTAGACTCAAAGCAAAGGAGCTTCTAAAATAACACAAAATCACAAAGTTTGTCAGGTCATCCATAGGCTTCTTCTTTGGAGTCTGACTAGACAGACTAAACCATGAGAAGCTACCTATCACATTGCCTGCCCCAAAAGCAGGGAGGAGACATAAGCAAGGCAGTCATCATATTTTTAGAAGTACCAAAATAGCTTCACAATTAGTTGACAGATTCAGCCTTTGGATTTTAAAATTTACTACTTGGATTTTAAAAAGACCCTTAATACTATTGTGCTAGTAAGGGTATCTACAACTCTGCAGCCTCTCTCACCCCCTAAAGAAGAGATCTTCATAGCTGCTGGTATAAACACTCTGTCATGCACAGCTGTCTGAGCAAGACATACTGGGAAAATTAGTACCTAAGAGTCCAACACCAGACTTCCTTTTTAATTCAGTAACAGCCCTCTTCAGACTCTTCTCCTTATGTTCCCCCTTCTGCACAAGAAAGGATACAAAGATTTATAGCTAAAAATCTGTTAAAAAGGAATCAATTCAATCAAAACAGCTCTTCTAAGCACATTCTTTTAAAAAAGTAACAATAGTTAAAACTACCAAAACCATTCATTTATTAAACATAGGAGCACCAATACTGTCTTCAACACAAGAATTCCATTCCTCTCAACTCACATTCTTCCTGAGAAATTAAATTCTGAAATAGGAAAAGGAAAAGCTGCTTTTTCTCCTTTATAAACAACTTCCATTAAAGTTTGTGCAGAATTAGAAAGCTTTGGATCTTGAAACAATTTCCAGAATGACTGCTTTTGGAGTTGGTGCCAGCTTGACAATTAAGTATCCCATTTCCCAAAGCTTCAAGGCAAGTTGTTCAAGGCAAGACCATTCCACCAAAGTTTTGAAGCTACCAGATGCACAATCTACAGAAGTGGCCAATTACTGAACTAGTCAATTACAGTGAATTAGGCATATTTGAAATCTGTCTCTTAACAAAATAATTATGTCAGTTTACTTGCTTTCTGCATAAATTGAGACCACTTATTCATCCATTCAATAGATAAGTGCCCTTGCAGTACTTCACAAGACTTGCTTTCTGATCAGAAAACAAGCTACTCAAGACTATGGCAATACTACGGTTATGGCAATGGGAAAGAAAGATTGTTTGAAAAATTTAACCTTTCCACTGGAAAACCACACTGAATTGACAAAAAAACCCCTTAAGAGCAGTCACATGGTTAGAGTAACAAAAAACCACTCAAAAGCAATCACATGGCCAGAAGGAGCAACGGCAGGCAAGAATTCCTATGTGCTGCTGTCAAAAAAAAAAAGCCACTGAATAGATTGCTTTTTTCTTCTATCAGAAAAATACTTACATTGGCTTCACCAAAATACAGTAACGTATAGCTTACAATCAAAAATGTTAAAATCAGATTTTAAATTCCAGAAACCACTCTGAACTACTCACAACAATGTTTCAACTTCCGAATCTAGCTGTTGACATGCAGCTTCAAAGGCTGAATTTGAAGCGGTTTCTGTATTGTTGTAATTTCTACCCATGCATACATGTTGATCATCTGCACCAATAAAGCATATTTCTCTGCAGCTCATATATTGTACTCCTGTCATCAATACCCATCAATATGGGTAAATCTCAGATGTGAAAAGCAGAAGTGTTAATTTTTATATCCCTCTCAGTAAATATAAACTCATGGGTTTGAAAGTCAGTCCTTCAAGCCAAGCAACTTACAGTGTCACCAAGGCAAGAGAAGTTTCACAGAAAAATACTGAGGGTTATATCTATTTCATGGAATGAATATATTAGAATGCACAGAACAAAGATGGCTGATTTTGTATGCATCTAAAATAAAGAAATAGCTACATCACCACTCTTCAAAAACAAACCCTTAAGTCTTTGGAGATATGCCATGCCACACAAACACACAGACTGCTACCGCAGCAGATTTCTTCAGAAAAAGAAAACCCACAATGAAAACAGATTCAGATCTGACAGAAACTGTTACTCAAAATGTCCTTGTGAAGCCATCTTCAAGTTAACCTTCATTCAAATCTCTGATAAAAATTCATACCCAAGATCAGTTTGAAACATCAAATTGCCTGATGCAGCAAACTGAAGTGCTGCCATCCACCCTTCTACCACCCAACACACACATTCTCACACAGAATAATTGGGGGGGTTCTAAGACCATTATATTCCTTGGGTTCTGTTTACCATCAGCACAGCATTGTGTCACACATTCCCACCAGCAGGAAAATAATGATGTTATTTTCCTTTGTTTCCAAACTTCCCCCTCTCACACTGATTTGCGGATTCACTCCAAATGAGAGAGCATAAAAAAGATTCTTGTTTCATTACAAAGTTTTTATAATTCTCTCCTCAGAGGATACTAGTATGCACTAGGGGCCAAAAACATCAACAGGCAAGAAAGGGAACTACAACAGGAACTACACAGCTACTTAGATGCAGCAGTCTAATATCAGGTGGAAAGAAAACAGAAGTCAAAAGGACAACACAGTCACCTGATGCAAAGAAATCAGCACAGGAGGAAAACCTACTCAGCCATCTTTATAAACCTAATCACATCTCCCTTCCCGGAGCAGAGCCAATGAGGCAGCTTGGTACAGGAACAAACTAATCACCTGAACACAGAACTGAATGTTTTTCAGTATCATGTCGAAAACACACATTAATTTTAAGTTTGGTAGCCTCTGTACAATTTCTGTACAATGATTCAAAGAAAGCCTACTAAACCCTACTTAAATTTCAAGCATTTGGCTACACACCGAGACTTGTTTATAATGACAACTGTATGTGGAAGATGCTGTTCGGGCACTGCAGAAGAAAGCCTTTGTTATACAGAACAACATGCTCCATCAACAACCACCAGGAGCTACTTGGTCTCCCAAAGGTTATCACTTTCCTTAACTGTCAGGGAAAATAATTGTGTATATTAAGATTTCATTCCTATTAGTTAACACTACACACTGAGGAGGGCAAAACAAGGAAAAAAAAGAAAGGAGTATCACATTTTTAGTTAAGTCCACTTATTCATTAATCATGACCATATGGTCATGGTACTGTGCCATGAGATAGTTCAGTAACAGTGCATTTCCTCCAACAGACAAAAATAAAATAAAAAAGACCCGTACACATGGACTTTATTCTCCTTCCTCAGTCCTTTACAAAGGAAATGATTACAAAGTCCTTATCCCTGTGACATTTCAGGTCAACACTTCTCTGGTTTGGAACACATGTTCAACTACAACTGTCTAATAACCCAAGATGTCGAAACCAAGGTGTTGCTCTGCAGTCTTGCGTAGAGAATTGAAGGCTCCAACAGCACTGCTGCTTCAAACTGCAGCCCAGAGTAAACAGTGATTTAAAAAAAGCAATGAGATATTTTGCTATTCGCAAAAAGAAACAAGCTCCAGCATATCTAGGAAGTCTTAAATTGTAAACAGTACAATGGCAAAAATATCACAAGCAGATTAAATTAGCCTTTATTTAAAAGACATAATACTTTCCACTTTCACTCAAGCAGACAGTTTATAAAGTAAAATAGCATGCTTACATCAAATGACAAAAATATTTTGGAAAAATGGGGCCTGTTATTTCTTGTTGCAATAGCAGAAATCTCCATTCCAATTTCTTTTACAGTAACGGGACAAGACAGGTTTTGTTTTAGGAAACAAAGGTGGACACAGAGGGATGCTGAACATGCAACACATGCAGAATTAGTGCATCTCTAAAAAGGCAGCTGCAAGATAGAGCCTTGGCAGATGAACATTGATGTGAAATAAACAGCTTCTCTCAATGAACAGTCCAAGCATACCACTGAAGTAGAGTTTGAAAAACCACATTGCAAAAATAGCAAGTAAGTTAAAATTTGTAGGTACCCAACCCCAGCAAAAACCTACATTGTCAATTTAACGTCTCTTTCGTAATTGCAGATCATCTCTCAAAACACCTTCTGATCTCTTTGGAAATAAACTGAAGTGCAACATTAAGAGAGGCACTGACACTCCTAGAGCCAGTGCCTATTACTAGCAGGAGTGATGGCCCAAGAAGAAAGGAAGACTGAAAAACAAGTTCAACGTCAACTGGTTTGTACCACACAAAAACACTGAATGCAGTGGGGGCCACAGGCAATCCATGCTCCAGAATCTGATGCACTACCAGCCAAAAGTTACTGTGAGTTCTCCAAGAGCCATCAATGCAGAAAAGGGACACGTACTCTAGCTTTAAAGATAAGTTAAACCCAGTATTTCAGTAGCTGGAGTCACGGCGATGGTTACAGAGAAAATTGGCCCTTCTCTTAAGAGATTTTCAATACTTTAGTTTTGCCAGTTTAAGCTATAACGTCACTTGTGAGTTCACCCACCCAGATGAGTATTTCCAACAGTTTTTGTAACATGATTTGTGGCTACACAAAACCCAGATTTTTACAGATTACTGCAACTTTTAGGTTTTTTGGAAATGTACCCATCAAAAGTGGGTACAATCAAAATCACCTGGTGTCCTAGGATCACACACCATGACTATCGTATCTTTGCTTAGATTTGAACACCCATACACAACATATTCAATTTCTCTCTATACATGCCATACTTCAGTGCTGACAAAAAAGACACCATAGTACCATGACAGACGTGGTTTCCATTTCTAGAAGCCTCCTTCTCTGCTAATGCAAATCTGAAGGCAGCTGACAGTCTGAGAAAATCCAATTGTCATCATTAAAATCCAAACGTGACTGAAAAAGAAATAAACCAGTCGCGTTGTTAAGAAGTGGCCGAATGGTCAAGCAGAGGGATACAAGAGCCCAAACAACCAAACAAACGTGAAGACAACAGCTTTCCACTCCTGTTTGGTCTTAATAGAAAATAATTGCTTTTGTCTGCAAGCAAACTTGGTAAATAGGTATACTGAACAGCTCGGTCTGAAACTACTTTGCTATTCTTAGTCCAGAGACTATTTATTGTTTTGTAAAACTCAAAGCTAAGAGAATGTTTATATATTGTTGCCATTAGTACAAATGAACATCAACCAAGGGGAAAAAAAAGCTCTGCAGCATGGTATTCTCCCCAGATTTTCTTCAGTTCAACCGGATTTGACTTTCATGCAGAAGTGCAGATAATACAGGCACGGTTTTATACTAACAGTAAGATTAGTGAAAACACATTTGTTCTCTTAGGGCTTATGATAATTTTCTCAGATAGAGAAAAGGGAAGTAAAAGGCTACACTTCTTTAAAATACCTTTCTGGGTTTTTATGACTTGCAGCTTATACTCAACCCATTTCTTCCTTCTCTTACATAGGATGCTTTGTTGGCAACTGATGAGAATTATGTACAACACCTACTAAGCCTTTAAAACAAAGTAGCAGCCTGTATAATTATCTCTCCCTTTTCTGTTGCAGAACACAAGAAAAATGTCAGTGTGTGCCAGATACTATTAAAATTACTAGATTCCTGCAGCCCTTCTTCCTTCACAGAAATACTGGGTTTGGGCATCAAAAATAGAAGCAGCCAGTTCCTACTTTAAGTTATTTACCGAAATATTGAGCTTTCTTTTCATATTCTGCCAATACGCAATCATTTAATTCTTAAATCTAAGATCATAAGAGTTCTAGTTAGTGGAAAATAATCAAGGGTCCATTCAACTTTGTCTTTTTAAGTTCTTGGTTAGACAGCAGATTTCTCAAGAATACTCCTTACACTATATTCTTTATTGAGTGGCAGGAATACACCATGTCAGTATCAGTAGCTTTCCATTCTTGCATGGAAAAAGAACAAGCAATTTATTTACACAGTACTTAATTTTCAACTACAATATAAAGAGCAAAGCTGCCAAAGATTAAAATACAAACCCAGCAGCACAGCACAGAAACCGGACAAATAGAACTAATACAACTTCTGCTGTACATATTCAGTGCTCAAAGGAGTAAGAGGGCAGGGTATGTTAAACTCACCTCTATTATTTGAATGGGCATAAGAGCTAGAACTGCACTTCCAGAAAAACAGGCAAAATTAAGTTAACAGTTGAAAAACTACACAGTGCTGCATGTGAGATAGGCTATACTAGCCCAAAGTATTTAGGGGATTGATCTTCAGGTTAGCATGGACAAATAAAGACCACACACTTAAGCGTACTGGCACTCGAAACAGGAGGAATGTAGTCCGTACCATGTTATGCTTCTATTCAAAGAGTACAGATGGAACAATTCTCATCCCACCAGCAGTTCTATCCATTCTAATACCATTGCAGTAACTGGAAAGCACTGCTGTTCACTGGCAAACCTGGGAAAAGCTTTGTTTTCTCCCTTCCAACTCAGGATATTCTCTGAGTCTGTGGAAGAAAAGAATCGAGTTCTTGACCATTGAACTGGGGCAAATAATAGCATTCAGGCATGCAGCAACAACTCTAACTTCCAAAACCAAAAGGGAAGCCAGTACTAGCACTTCCTATAATTCCACTGTCATTTTCTTCACTATTTTTATAATGGCAAAAAGCCATTCAAATATAGGGGAAAAAAATTACTACACAATTACTGTCTTAAACTGATAAGCCTGAAAAAGAAGCCTAAACCATGTCACAAGAAAGCAAACATGCTGCCACCCCAGCTGCTACAGCCTACTGCCAGTAAGAGCATGAGAACAGTCTAAATGAAAACATCGTGCAGTTGCCAGAACAGCAACTGACATACTTCCAAAAAAACTCTCCCATTGGAGACTCTTCTTCCTCCAGCTGACAAAAGAATTCAGTGCTGGAAAGCTGATATCCACAAGCCCTAGCTGATCACAAAAAGCTTTTTAATTATTCTGATAAGATGCTTATGTGAAATCAGGTTTTCCAGACTGATCATTTAATGCTCCCTCTCTATCACTTTCCTCCAAGACAGGGCGTGGATTACTTTAGCCTACAGAAGACAAATGCAGACAAATATCTTCATCTCACTTGAAACTGCGGATATCAAGCTGTGTTACTGCGAAGTTCATACATCCAAGCAAGAATATTGTATGAGAAATGTGCTCAGTATTGTATGACAAACGGTAGCAAACAAATTATCAGTATCAATGAGAAGGCCACGTCTTTTAGTTTTAAACAAAAAAAAAAAAACCAAAAAAACCAAAAACAAAACACCAAGAAAAGTCACACACACATTTTGCCAAAATAAGTTCTACATCTATCTTCACTTGTATAATAAAATAGAATCTCTACCTAAACTTGTCTTAACTAATTATGTTTTTAAAAAATACACCATGTGCCACAAGGTTCTGACAAAGCATCATGACACTACAAGAGGAAAGTGACACAGTCATATAGCTAAGGGGATAAACTCTATAAATATATAGCTAGCTATAGACTCAGATGGTATATAAGACTCAAAAAAGGTATTAATAATCAAAGGCAACTACAGACATTTGTTTTGCATACATAAACAAGTGCTTAGAGTCTTAAACTCAGATAAAGCAGTGTTTCTATGGAGCATTTTATTAGATATTGCCAATTTAAGTACAGTGGGGCTCTCCTTAAGCTCTACCAGTCACATCTTTTTTAAAATATGATAATGGCTTAGAAAACTATCAAGTGCCTACACCCACCAGCATCCAACACCTTACTTATACAACATTACAAACAGCCTTTCATCACAAACTGGGTGTACTAAAACCAACGCTTCTTAAGATAGTTTTTAATGTATCCACAAGACTTCACCAAATCATTCAAGTAAAAGTTCCCTTAAAAAAAAAATCTTCAATGCAAAACTGAAAAAGCCATCAGTTCAGGCATTGCAAACTATTCAAAGGAATTAACATCCAAAGTACTCCTAAACCCCAAGATTCATTCAACAACTTCCCTAACACGCCCTTTTTTTTTTTAATACACCTTTAAGAACACCAAGGACATTTCTCTAAGTTTAGGGAAAAAAAAAAGTCATAACAGGATACACAATATTCATCAAGTAGAAGAAAGTTTTTACATCCATTTCCTTCCATACTTCTACATTGGAAACTTAGCTCAGAAACTGGGATAACAACATCATGCGATGACAGCCACAGTCACAATTAATTTGAACAAATACCATGACATTTCCAAACTGTTGCCTGCCTCTGAGCTGTAGCTGTTCTTGGAAATAAACATTAGAATATCACAATTCTAAACCAAACTGAACATATGTGAACTGAGGGTTTCAGAAGTGGTCAACATCAACCACACTAAGATTAGACACTAGATGTGGTTCCTTGCATAGCCTGACTGTACCAGCTCCACATCCATACTCTAGCAAGCTTAGCAAGAAGCACCAGGTCCAATCGTATTTCAATGCTGAAGACTGAAAAGCTTGAGCTGCTTTTCCATATGATGAATAAACCGGGACATTACAATTTCTTGAAGTCCATTCAATTACTGAGACGTAGTCCATAAAAGCCAATTATCTGATATAGTTCACTGAGTACAAAAAAAAAGTTTGGTTTTGAGCAAAAGACCACACCAAGAGATAACCACGTGAGAATTTCTACCATATGACCACAGCTAACATTCACACTCGGGTATCTAAAGCCTAGTGGCAATAAGCCCTTTTCTAAGATCATGGTGTAAAAATAACCTGTTGTGACGATTCAGTCTTTGGCACAATAGAACCAGGACTCTAAACAGTGCTATAATGCAAACATTCAAAAGTATCCTGAACAAGTGGTGGTATCTTTTCACCAGAATTTCCAATAAGGTTGAAAAATGTTAAAAATATCCAAGTTTATCAAGAAAAGGATTACTTATATAGAGACAACCTAGCAAATGTACTCTGAAACTGTCAAAAATATTTTCTACATGCTTAACTAAAAGAAGAAAAAATCATGACCAAATCTGAAACATTTCCAACCATTAGGAAATAATAATGAAAACAAACAAAAAAATAATTTTAAGTCACACACCAAGACAATTCACATGTATAAAATCAGGTTTTGCCCAAGTTTCTGGCTCTTAGAATTGCAAGCACATGAGAGAGAACATTAAATGATTGCAGGCTGATCTTAACACCTTGATTTTCCCACTATTGTTCCCAGGATGCAAGAAGCATTAGTTATCTCAGTAGGTAACTGAAATGGAATTTTAAGCAAATAGCTTTTGCTTTGTATAAAGACAGATATTTTAGGTCAAGGGTAACATGAACATCAAAATCAATCTCTTGCTTATTTTTACTACAGAATATTCAGAAAGTATTAGGAACAACTGAGAAATTGTACTTTAACAAGACATACTGCATTCTTACCAAGCCTTTCGCAAACCTGTGATAGTCATTGCAGAGAAGTCCTTCAACTTTTTTTTTTTTCATTCTCTGATCAGTGTACATTTTGCCCTAACCTATTTCTAAGTCTTGTGATAACTCAAGGGTGGTATCAACAATCTGTCACTCAGTTCAATCTTTCCACTAAGAATCTACCAGGCTAAACAACATTTATGCACTTATGTCTCTATAGAGAAAAAAAGTTTCCTCAAAAAAAGTGCCTTCAGACACACTTTTTGCTGTACAAAGAAGTCAAGTTTCTCCATCACTATTTGAACATTAAGCATGAAAACTAAGGATGCAAAGAAGGGTTGATGTTTGCTAGCCCACTGCCCACTACTTTATTGAAATACCTCTTTCAGACTCCAAATGCCTTTTAACTTAACTGTTAAGACCTGTAAATTCTTAAGATGTACTTATTAACAGAAGGCACACAAGTTAGCATATGGGGTGGGGACATTGTCTTTCATCAACATCTATCAGTTTAAGAGGTTTTAAGAATGACTCTCTGCTCTTGTAGGGAACAGACTCCAACTTTCTCATCAAGTCCTTACAGCACTTGATACATTACTGTTCACCCACAGCGCTTTCAGAGTACACTGAAAGAAAGGTATATGCTGTGTCAGTGGGACAAAAAAGAACATTTCCTTAATTAAAACTTTAAAAAGTACTCACTAACATAGTGTATATGGGTTATAACTATTCCACATGGTGGAACAACCAGATTGATGTTTGTTGAGGCTAAACGACACAGCACATCTTCATTTCAGTGGGTGTTGGCAAAGAACGTGCGTTGTGAGAGCACAAGTCAGAGGACTAAAGAACAGCCCCAATTGCTCTGCACAGATAATGCCAAGGCTGCAGTTGATGGATGATCTGCCACAATAACCGGAAGGACTCTGGCATTCCACTGCAGCAGGAGCCACGCCACCACCCATAACAAGAACTTATTACACTGTCTGGACAACATATGCAGGCCTAATTTTGTGACACACTTCAGCAGAGAGATACTGCAATTCCATCACCCCCACACTCTTGGTAGGCACACCTACCACAGCAGCAGTTTTCCTGTAGGGATATTTCCCAATATCCTGTAGAGATGTTTCCAATACATTGGAACAATGTAACCTCTAAGTATCCAGGCTGTTCCACTATTAGTCGGGAGCAGTTTGCTACCAAATGAAGTACTTTATGAGGAGAAAACTTTCCTTTTCCTTACCAATGTCTCAAGAGAGTCAAAGAGTACTTGAGTGAACAGACTTTTCCATTTCACTTAAGAGAAGCAAGAAAAAGAAAAACCAAGCAACTCGAAAACCTTCATGTCACTGAAGCATATATCCATATATATACACACTCATGTATTTATTGACCTTCTGTAAACCAACAGGCCAGATAGAGAAAATTTATTTCAGTAACAAATTTCAGCTGTGCTCATATCTCCTGAGTGGCTAAACATTTGGAACTTAATACAAGGAGAAAACATTTTCTCCTCATCAAGTCATAGCTCTTTGAGAATTCATACACAATAGCATTAGCTGGGTGCCAATTCTTCACATAGTCTTTCCTTGGCTAAAGCTCTTTTGTTCAAGCAGATCTGTAACTCAGTACAGGCAGTCTATTGCACTTTGATAATGCTTGAACTCAGCAGAATCTCTAGTTATTCTCTGCTTCCCTTAATAAAGCGCCCAGGTTTTATGACAATTTTACAACTTCAGGAAAGTTATTAACAACTGAACTTGCAACCTTTTCAATAGGCTCTTTTTTTCCATAAGAGACCATAGTTATAAAGAAGAGAAATCCAAATTATTGCCTTTGATGTGCACTACATAGCAATTTCAGGGATATATGGAATGCTCTAAAATTCAAACTTGCTGTTCTTTTACTATCCTGTTCTTTTCCCATTTGAATTTCATAAGCAAAGCTCAAAACTAACATCTGTCTGCATAGTCCCTTTACACAAATGTGCTCCTGTTAGTTGATGGAGCTATTTGAACTAGCATATTTTAACCTGTTTAAATGACAATATAGGTACCCTGAGCAATTAACAAAACCACAGTATAAAGAAGGGATAGTGGGAAAAATAAAACAATTTAGACAGATGAGAAGTCAACTAGGAAAAAAAAAAGGCTTGATAGGAATTTGTAATTTGCACAGGCTACACTGGAAGCCGTCATATTAACAAGTTACCTTGTTTTTGCAGAAGAACAACAGCTTTTAGCATTCAAGGTGATAGCATCAAGAGAAACACACAAACAAACAATAAAATAGCTTATCTTAAAGCCAAATAGATGTTTAAAATATGCTACATTCCAACAGGGGATTCGGTTTATAGAAAGAAACCATGCTGATTTTTTTTCACTTTCTTAATCATTGACTGTCATGTGACACAAACAGTGCAGGCCTGCTTAATTCACTATAAGACTACATGGCAAATAAACACTTAAGAGAATGACAGTTCAACATGTACTCTGGATATGTCAGTAAAACACAGGTTCTACAAAACCATTCATTCTCCAAATAATGGAGGAAAAGGAAAAAACATCATACATTTAAATAACTTCACTTCCACTTATCGGGAAAGGTCCACCGTATGAAGATTTCTGTGAAAGAACTTTATGGACCTAGAGGGAACATGAAATGGTTCAATTTCTAGTGTTAGCTAGATTCTCTTATGCCCCATCTTCAAAATCCCAAACACAAAAACCAAACATTCTGATGTGGACACTTGACTGTTTTTTCCCCCATCTTCCCTCCTCAATCCATCCCTTATTCCTTTGAAAGCTTAAATGAAAGGGAAAAGCAGAAGAGAAGAAGGCACCTTATTTATTTCAAAACAAACAGCATGAAAGACTGCACCCAGGTTTTAAAATTTATATAGCTTAAGATACCACCACTTTGCATTACACGATGGCAATATGTAATTTTAACAACTTGCTTAGCGTTTCCTTCTGTAACACCCACACTGATATTCCACTTCCACAATATCCTGATATATTCGGGCAATGACATTCAGCCCCATATTCCTGAAAAAATTGCAAATGCCTCACTGCTTCCTGCAGATTCATTTATAGAATTCAAATGATTTGCCAACACATGGCACTGCCAACATATTAGCAATACACATCTTCTCCTAAGTCCTAATAAAAATCACATTTAGTAACAATTTTACTGTTGGGCAGGAAGTTAAAAAACTGTTTGTGCACCACCTGGCTATATATTGCTTTGTACCACTATAGCTTAACTACTGCCAAGAGTAGGTTATTTAAGAAAAGTAAGTGGGCCAAATCAACTTAAAACAAATCATTTGCACTGACTTAATTTGAGCAGTTTACAGTTATCACCTGAGTTTCACAGGACCAACTGTGTTCTAATGTTTTCTTTTCAAACAGATTTAACTTAACCAAAAGTACCGTATATTAAATTATTTATAAATTATATGTAGCTACCAAAAGCCAAGCAAACACATTTTCTAGGCTGCCTGGTGGAATTGTTTTAAACAGCTTCTAAGCACGCCACAAGGATCACTCTGTTGGGACACCCAACATCATCACAACAGATACTTCTGTTCTGTAGTAGAGTATCACTGCAAGCAGCTTTCTAGTAGACAATACCACATCTCTCATCTGACATATCATCCTTTTAACCAAACAGTACCAGTTATACACAAGCACTTAGATAACATATCACACTGAAAAACTGAAAAGGACAGGCAAGACAAAAGAGGAAAAAATATTAGGATTTCCAAGTGAAAAATACGGAATGATCATATAATTTTGAAGACTAAGAATTAAGTTCTCCAAGATATGTTTAAATGGTTTATATTTTTATTCTAGGTTGGTCTAAACAACACATGAGGATGCACCATTGAGATGAATCTTGTAATATTTTTTTACTTCATATGAAGTCATATTGGGCCTTTTCTAAATTAGAAAAAAGTGCTATTATATCACTTTTTTTGTTCTATTTTTGGAAGTATCTAGAACACATGGAAAAAATGACTGGCATTTATTTGCAATACACCTCAAATCACAGAACTGATGGGACAAAAACAGGTAAGGCACATGCACAACTAGTTAGTGGACTACCTAATTTTTAAACTGTATCTGTCAAAGGACATCACTACAAATTACAAACTTTGTACACAGAGATCCCAGAAAGCAGCAAACCACAGCAGCAATGGAAGAACAGGGAAGAACAGCAAACTGCTACAATACCCACATGAAACAGAAAAATAATGGGGAAAGGTGGGTAACGACTCCATTTGGTATTAAACTCCCAAAGAAGTCATTCTTGTTTCTCCAACCCCTTCTATCTATGGCCCTGCTCTACTTCTGCATTTATGAAACAAACAGCTAACAGTAACCCAAGAGTCATAGCATCTGTATCAGTCATCAGTTTCTAACCCAGCATGTTACAGGGGACAACACAAGTCTTCTAGCAAAGAACTAATTTCTCAACCTCCCTACATATCAACAAGCAAAAACACTCCCTCACTGAAGCATTTAAAAAAGGAGAGGAAAAGAAAATAGTCCAATATAGCTACAGATCTAAAGAGACTGCACAAAATTTGCAATAGACCACCTTTTGATCACACCCAAAGTTAAGTTTTATGAAGTAATCCATAAAAATAAGTGACTGAATTGCCAAGACTGTAATTTTGTCAATTGACATATGTTAGATTAAGAAAATATACACGTATGACATTTACATTCTAGTGAGAGGACAGATTTATTATTGAAGTGCCTGGGCATTTAATCTCTTTTCCATTTATTACAGAATCATATAAAAGAAAGATCTATTAGCAGAAACTGTTACCTGTTATAGAGAGGAACATCATTTTCTATCTCCTTGCACCTTCTAGGAAGTGAATGATACAGAAAAAGACACATGACAATTTGACTTTTTTAACCTTTGGTATCTTCACTTGTCTCAAGACCAAGGTATCAGAAATCAAATTCCACGTCACAACACATAAAGGACTAAAGTTATATTAACAATGACACAGCAAAGTAAAGAGTATTCAGAAATTAAAGCAGGCAATGCCTTCCTGTGATGAAAGAAACCAACGGAGTTGGAGCGGTTACTTTTAACCTCCTTGTTTCACATACCTCAAGAGAAAGACTCAAGTTGCACATTAACAGATTAATGAACCTAAAGTTAAGACATATTTCCTTTCCTCCTTACTTAAACCTTCAAAAAAACACTTAGGTACACTAAATCTGTAGTTTATGCAGAAAGAGAGCAAGAGTGCTATGTGTGTCATTATGTATAACATCAATAAAAGCCTCCTTTAACAGTAATTGAAATGGTAGAGGTGTTCCAAAAAAAAAAAAAAACCCAAACCCAAAAGATGAAAAGAAAGCTTTGTGTATGCTGAAAGAAGTTATTTTAAAATTTTATCCATACAGAACAAGAACTTACAAGGCTTGCTTCTTCTTCCCCTGCCTCACCCAGTGATTGAGACATTTTTAATGAGTTGCATACTCAAGATGAAGCATCACCTTTTACCTTCAGCTTTATTTCATCTCAGCTAGCTCCAGTACAGTCACCTATCAAAAGTCTGCTCCAAAAAAACAAAAAAAAGCAAAACTAACAAAACCAGAACATGGAAGGGAAAACCAGCACTATGTACAGGATAATAACCAGTTCCACAGGAAAAGCCTGCCTCCTTGTGGCTCAACTAGCCATAAATTAGATTTCTCCAAATCACTTCCATTACACCCAGTAAATCTGGTGCGTCAAGAGAGTAACAGCAAAACCGTTCAAGGAGGTTTGGGGTTTGGGTTTTTGGGGGGGTGGAGTTGATGAAAAAGAAAAATGTTTCTAATTTTAGGAGGTACTTGAGAAAGTGATCCATCACTCATTACCGAAATACTGCTTTTAACCTTCTCCTCTAGATAGGGTGGAGGACGACAGAGGTTCCACTTAAAAGCAACTGAGATTCTTTACATGGCAACAAATGCAAAAGCTTGCCAGCACTCTGGCACCTAAATCCAGAAGGCTACAAACCTTGGTTCAGCTGTGGCTTAACCTCGCAGGCCTCTCTGGATGCCTTAGCTTTCAACAGCAAATCCCCATTCAATCTGCAGGTCTCCTTTTGGGGATGCCTCTGAGGATTTCATTCTTGGCAGCAGCAAAGCATTTGGCACTTTCAACAAGATGCAGACCTTCCTCTGTTCAGCCTGAAGGGCTCAATTACACGGGGGTACTTTCTTAATGCCTAGAAGAGCAAGTTCTTTAGAAATCAGCTGGAGTTTTTGGCTGGTTTTGGTGTATCATTTAGTTTTGCTGGGTTTTTAATTTTTTTCTTTTAATTTCAATCCAGTCACTCTGTTGTTCACTATTCAACCATTATGGCTTAGTGGTTCAGGAACTTAAAACCTGTGTGACAAATATACAAATTCACACCAGTCTTAAGAGAGGATCACATCAGGATGACTTTGGCTTTCTAACCATCTTGCAGAAGCTGCTCCATTTTTATGCAAGTCTGAGAGAGAGAGCATGAACTGCTTTTGCTCTGGGTTAGGAAATTTATCCATGAAAAGAAGGGAACTTCCAGTCTCCACTCCAAAGGCTTTTTAATATAAAACACATTTACTGAACATAAAAGTAGACCACATTTTTTTTCAGTCTCACAATTTTTGGGCGTGCAACTTGCTCTCTTCTCTGTCACAGCCTCTGTATGGGAACCATTTCTCTAACCTTTAGACACGTGAATCAGACTCACTATTTCCAATCTACAACGCAGTGACCCAGCTGGAAAAGGAGTCAACTGAACATGGTTCTCTCATGTTTACAATAATTTTGATTGGAGACTCACTGGAAAGGAGAAGGGGAAAAAAATCCCCAGAAACGTTTCTGTCGCCTTCAAGTGCATCTTGAATGAAAGGTTTTGATTCTACCCTTTTCTTCTTTTCAGGAGGAAATACAAAAAAATGTTGTCACACACTAAATTCCAAATGTGGAATACGTCACTTCTTTCTACTGCAGTTTTTATGCCTAGGTCAAGAATGAGAAGCATTGCACCTTTCTATTTTTTTTTTTTTGTTATTATTTACATATTTACCACTGAGACATCTTGTGCTTTGTGTGCTTTACACTCTTTCATGCCTGCTCAGACCCTACCAGGCCAATACACTGCACACAGAGCTGTGGATTGCACCACTGTTGAGAGAGGCCAAAAACTTTATCAAGGCTGTACCACACACTGCAACTTCCAAACAGCTTCATAGGTCTTATTAGAAAGGTTGTAAATGAAGAACCAAAATAAGCAGGAGCTTAGATTAACTCTGACACTACTCTAATAAGAAAGGCAAATAAAATATTAAAAAAACAAACATTCTTTTCTCTTACTCAGGTGCAATCCTGGCAAAGGGCAAACACCTTCAACTCTACTGAAGAGAAAGGGAATTGGTGCTGTTCAACATATCACAGGACTGGGTGTCATATCAAACAAGTCCAGTTTGTCTGAATAACACATTGGGTCTGTGTATGGGAAAAAAAAGAAAAAGATAATCCTTATGGAAAAACACATTCTGTTTGTACAACCAGATCTGTAATTAACATGCAAATTACTTACACAAATGAAGAACTAGCCCCTCCTGGCTTTTGTAATTTCATAGACTGAACATGGCAGAGACTGCAATTTATTAAAAGTTATATTCTTCTATAAGCAACTCTGCTTCCATTATATTAAAATAGTGGCAAGTAACAAGGACTACATGAAGTCATACACATCAAGAAATTTACTACAGCAGGGTTTCTGCTCATAAGTTTAAGACAGTTTGCGGTATTTTGCTTTACACCGGTGTCTGACACTAAGTTAATAAGCCTTTTATTCAGATTCAAAAGCTATTACATTACACACATCTTCCTCTACTTACATTTGCTAACCTACGCTGAAGCCTGGGATTAAATTTTACGCTTCACTGACAGAAAATAGAATCCTAAATCACCAATCCACATATAATAGTTAATTTCCCCACTTGTTTCTTGTGGTCACAGTATCTACTTTCTTCCTTACCACGGCTTTACTTTAAACTTCTGTATTTTTAAACACAGCGCTAAGCTTCAGCTCAGGTCGATGAAATGTCTCATTTTCTTTAAATTATCTTTACTAAACTTTCCCAATTACCCAGACAAGCAAGGTTTACTAAATTTTGTGCAGAACGATACCAAATTTTGCTACTGAAGCAAGTAACAGGATCATTGATCTGTTAAAACCATAATAAAAACCACTACTAATATCAATAATTAACAGCAACAGGTTCTAGCAGATTAAATACCAGACTCTTACTCAGAAATACTGTTTTCTTTCCTATTTTATTCTCACCAAGTCTTCTAGGTGACCTTGGGCAAATCACTGCCCCCACACTGCAGTTTCCCCAGCAGCAAAAAATTATTGAACAGAATTGCAAATCTGTCTGGAGACTCCAAATGTAACACACCATAAGAGTTAAAAATACATTTCCCTATCTGCAGATACATTTGCCTTGATAGTTTTTCTCTATCCCATTATACAGCCGCAGTGTACGATTGCTTTTACTTTCTAAATACATTCTGGTGGTTCTTCAAGAAAGCCTTTAGGCTACTGCCTTACTTTTTATCACATGCTTGATCTATTTCTGCTACGGTATCTACTCTGAAGGACCAAGAGCTGGTATTTGGCAATACATACTTACACTTAATATATTAAGTGTATTATAATTATACACTTAATATATTAAGTGTATTATTATTACACTTTAATATATTAAGTCAAAAGTTGCTGTTGAACTCATTCACAAGCTACAGAGAGAATGAAAAGCAGGACAGAGAGCAATTATCAGCAAGCAGTGACTCATTCTCTAGACCCTTGCTCGTTTAAGTAGCCATCCAAGTATTTGCTTCCACGACCTGACACAGGAACTAGTCATCAGCATTCTTTTACAGAGAATACATACATCGATGAACCAAACTGCATCACAGAAACACAAAAATATTCCTCTTTTTATATATCAGCTAGACCCACAAAACACTACTTTTCATTTAACAGGAAGCAGCAATTTAATAGCGAACAACACCGTTCAACTGTGGTGCACTTCATTCAATTGCCCTCTTGCCATTTCTGGGGTTTTTTTGTAAAAAATGATGTAATTACGAGATGCTTTACACCTTTCCTATTTCAAAACAGGAAGCTTAAACAACAGTTTCTAAAAGCTCTTGATTTTGCTAATCTTTATGGGGGGGGGGGGAAGACCACAAAAGAAAAAAAAGCACTTCATTTTTCTAAGCAGAGATAGTGGATAAAGTTGCCACTTCCCACATCATGCCACAAAAATCTGTTCTGATTGACACAAACGTAAACTGTGATGTGCTTGACTTCCAGCTGTGTTCCTGATCGACGAATTACTACAACACCTTGAAAAATCTACTTAATAACTCGATGGCCAGAATAATGCAAAATTACTCCAGAATAATGCAAAATTACTCATTTTTAAAAACTTTAAAATGTTTAAGTTCTTAAACATTAGTAACACTTGTAACATGAGCTGTTATAAGAAGGAAGAGACAGACCTTCCACGCCACAGACACAAAACATGACAAATCCGGCTATTTCCTGGAATATTGCAAAACCGGTCCGAAAACGGTATCCTTCAGGCACAGCGCTAAGGAGAAAGGAAAGTGCTGTGCATCCAAAGCGAAAATGCATTAGCAGCTCGGATCCTCGCGTGTTCTCTAGGTGGGAACACGAGCCCGAAGGACTCCTGTGCCGGCGGGGAAGGCAGGAAGGGGCAGACGCTCAGTGCCGGGAGCGGAGCGGAGCCAGGCGCGGCCCCCCCGCCCCGGAGCGCAGCCCCGGCCCTCCCCACCCTCCCTTCCCACACCAACTTCCCCCGGCCCGGGACGTGGCCGGCCGCAGTTGGATAAGGAGCGACGCGACTGGGCTGAAATCAGTCTGAAGTCCACAAAGAAGCCATCTGCCTCCGGGAAGTGGGCTGGAGAAGGGCGGGCGGGAATGGGGAAGGAGCAGCCCAGGGCAGTTTCACGCCGCCTGAAAGCGAGCGGTGGTGAAGA
>VZRV01023436.1:355791-466281 GCA_013398115.1 Falcunculus frontatus | reverse complement strand
CTCGCCGGCCGCGGGTCTCCGCGGGCGCTGCCCGAGCCGGCCCGCGGGGCGGGAGCCGCGCCTCAGGGGCAGCGGGCGGGCGGCAGGGGGGTGACCGCTTCCCTCCTTGAGGTGGCAGGGCACCGCGGGACTGCACGGCTATGCGGGTCTCTCCTCCTCGGAGTGGTCCCGCTCCCTCCCCGCTCATGCTGGCCGGTTACACAGAGACTCCCGGTACCACAAGAACTCCAGGCTGGCTCCGGTCCGCACCTCGCACCCCCCGCCTGCCTCAGCCCAAAGTGTCCGTGCCCGCGCTCCTGCAGCGCTGCGCGGGCTCCCCGCGCAGCTGAGCCATGGGCAGTGCCGCAGCGGCACCTCGGATATGAGCGGTGCTCCGGGCTCACAGCGTTTGGTAGCGGCTGCGCCCTCGTTCAGTGCAACCTCCAAGGACCACAGTACAGCGCTGGTGTGTGGGTCTCACCTCTCTGGAGTTGTCTCGCTCCCCCACCCATATTGGATGATTACATACAGGCTCCCAGGCCCCCAAAAACTCCAGACTGGCCGCGACACAAGTCGTGTCTCTGTCTCTTTCCAGAACGGAAAATGTGCTTTATGAAGGTGTTGTCCCTGAAGTCACTCGAGGCGGGTAGTGTGGCGGTTCTTCGTTATACGTCAAAGGTCAGAAAGCAAAGTCACGTCAGGGCATGTCCACTGCCCTCTGCATGACGTTATTTAGGAGATTTTTCCATGGCCCTATGGGAGACATCGAAGACCTAACACCTCTCCATCCCACTGCTCCGCTTGCACTTCTGAAGTCACCACTATAGCAGTGCCCAGTCTGGAAACATGGGCACCTTAGCGCAGGCCTAAGGGGATCTCTGTGGGATTCTGCCTGGATCTTCCCAGAAGGCTGACCCACAGAAGGCTCTGCTCTTAGAGGCTGGTCTGTCAATATGGGGTCATTGCCTGGTAAAATTATCTTTCTTTCTACTTACCCAGTTCCACCCTTGAACACCCCAGGACAGACACTACAGTGCTGCTAGTACACTGACTCGCATGTGCACAGCTCATGCTGCTGTTTTTCCACACCAATGAGTTTCCTGTTGTTCATCATTTGCTGCTATCTCATCCCACTGTGAGACGTCAAGAAATGAGAACACAAAACTAACAAGAGACACATTCTTTAACAATTAAAAAGCACCTCTATTTCAGAGGCATGATATCCACTCAAAGGAGAACATTCTTGGTTTTGAAATGGTTTTTTTTTTTTTCTGTCATCTCAGTGTTTTATCAATAGACTGTTTTACTCCCACGTGTTCTGACTATACCCCACATTTCTCCTTGTCTCCATACCCATGTCAGGCCTCTGCCAGTCCAGCCACACCAGTGGCTACAGAGCCTCTGTAGAAAACTGCTCCCCCAAGCTGGGCCAGGATGTGGCCAGGGGGTCTGGCATAAATTCTGTTGCATAAGCAGGAAAAGATCCAGCAGCCAAAAGAAATGGCATCAAAACCTCACCTGCTCACCAGCACAGTCACTCCACTGACAGTCTTGTCAAGAAGGTGAATTGTGTCAGCGTTGGCACTGCCTGGGCAGAAGTTGTCTGGCATGCAAAGATTTCAGGGAAGAACTGCATACATTCCCACGTGCCAGAGAACTGGCGGAGAGATAGCATGGGTAAAAAGACAAAAGAAAGAATCCCAAATAAGTATCCATTCAGGGAGCGTGAAACAAAGAGATCTATTTCTTCAAAGCAAATGAATCTTTCAATTCATAACTGAGCATTATGAATTTGGTTTTGGAGGGAGTTGGAGACAGACACCCAATTTGGGCAAAATAAGAGTTTTGGACTCAAATAGCTAGCATCTATTTGAAGTGACGTACACTGGAGAGTATGGGCTGCCAGGAGACACACAGATGTTCCAGATGAGGGTTTTTAATTTATCCAGGGTGTGTTTGATGCAAGTGAGAGCAGTTCCTGCATAATCACTGGCTGTGCTTGCATCTAAAAAGACACACACACACACATACACACATACACACAGCTCGCTCCAAAGCTAAATTTCCATTAGCAAGGTTTTTTATATAAATCAGAGCACTCAGCTGCCCAAGCTTGTGAACATCCTGATAAAGTCCTGCCTCTTGAGCTCTACAATGAGACGGAGAAGCAGCTTTCCTGCTGCTGGGGGATTTCTTCACTGGGCAGATCTGCTGAGGGAAAGGGTGCTTTGCAAGACATATATCCCCACAGAAAACACCATACACTTTCATGTGCTAAGTGAAGCCATAATCCCATTTAACTTTACAAAATCTGCAGACCACTTCATCTTTAAGCACCCTGCAAAGCCTACAGGAACTTTTCTTGCCCTTTTCATAGTCTTAAAGATCTTGGGATGGTCTTCAAAGGTCTCCCTGCAGCCACAGGTATTTTCACTGATTTTAGCAATGTGCTTAGATAGATTTTTCCCTTTCCGGCAAAATTAGTCAGCCATGCATGTACAGAAAATTCTTCTGTAGCTGCACACTTCACAAGCTTATCGAAATAATCCACTGCACATGCTCAACCACAGTTCTCAAAGGTTTATAACTCAGTCAAATCAAAACTAATTTCTTCTCAAACAAGCAAATACATGCTTACTTCAAGGAAGACTGTCTCCGTGTCAGAGTTCATTTTTCAGCCTTCTGCTGATAAAGTTACAGAAATGCTCAAAAAAGGTTGTAAGAGTCTGTTTAGATCAAGAAATGCTTTTTCCCCCCCACTCTCCTGATATCCTGAACTGGCTGAACCAGCTTTGTTCAAGTCTTTCCAAAATATTCACATTTGGACAAAGTCCCAATCCAGCAGATTTCATCCTGAATCATTTATATTTCAGAGACCACAGAAAACACAGAGGTTTAGAATGGAAAATGCTACATTGATTTAACTCTAGGAAAATCTGCCTCTTCTATTACAGTGCATTTGCATACAAATATCTCTTTACCTCAAAAGTCCTAACATGTTTAGTCAGCAAAGACAAACTGAAAAAAAAAAATGCACTTCAATTAAAGGAAGGAATTCAAGAAAAATGTAAGATATTTTAAAATTATTTTTCCAGTGCATTTCAAAAGAAAATATTAGCATATTTTAAAAGCAGAATTGCTAGAATGATTCACAGAATATAAATGCTTCTGTATCAAGCACAGCCCTTTAAACAAAAGAGAGATCAAGCACGTGAGAGTACAAATAGGAGTCAAATTTGCAGAAGGAATCATCAAAACTTTGCCTTTGATCTGCAATGCAGACACCCAGATTTGAGGGACAAAATTCTGATCTAGTTAGCTGGGGTGTAAACCAGAGAGAACTTCACTGAACTCATGTGAGAGGGTGCAAAACCAGCCACAACCATGATCAGAGTAATTTAAACAACACAAAAGTTGCTCATCCTTTTCTGGAGTTATATGATCTTGTCAAAGCTGAACAAATCCTTCAGCAGTGTGAATGGAAAGCAGTCCTCACCTTCAGGAATAAGTGAGTCAATCTCTTACTCATGCAAGCAATCTTGTCCTTGCAAAGACAGAAAGGGGAATTTTCAGACCCGGTCTAAAACACAGAAAATAGGGTTTTAAAACTTTAAAAGGCAAAAACTGATTAAGATATCTCAACCTCTTTGATATATGGAAGCTAAAACGTAGCTGATCCGGTTCATATTACATTTTTTCAAACCTATGCAGTTGTGTCACAAAGTAAATAATTTCTCCTCTCTCATGAGAAAGGTTACTTATTAGCCTAATGTAGGGTGTTTTATAAAGCAGAAATCACACATTAACAGGAAATTTAAAATACATCTGTAGAGGATATAGGTATACTAATGTCTTGAAAGCTTGACTCAGCCCAAGCCCAGTTTGTGTTTGTAGTGCTAGAATTCTGTTTGTAGTGAAAGATCCTGATCCTGAAAATGTTTATGCAAATGTTTAACTTCATTCAGCGTGTATTCCCATTGGAGTCGGTTGGACTACTCAGACGTTTAAAATTATATGCTTATGGCTGAGTACTTGCAGGATTAAAGGTTAAGTGCAACTAGCAGGTCTGAAAATCTATGTGGGTGTTTTGCAATCCCTCACTGCACAGTGGTAACAATGAGAAACAGACTACCTCCTCAGCTAAAGACTTGGGAGTCAACATGTCCTTTCCCATCTGTTTAGAAGCCAAGAACTATGTTTGTTTAATTTTTCAGCAGAGTTTCTGATGCTACCCAGAGTAGGCAGACGTGCTGGCAATAGCATTCAAACGCGGCTCACTTCCAGAAAATCTTGTTACCCTCCAAGAATGTTTTTTGAACTGTTAAAACCCCAAGCAGCAAATATTGTACATGCACATTTTACCTTGAAAACAGTATGTCAGTGTGCCTGACCATAGGGTTTGTCATACAAGGTCCAAATATGTTCAGGCATTGCAGAACTAAAGCTCTCTCATCCTAGACTTTGAATTTGAGAAGGTAGTATCTCCCCTTTTAAAGCATAAAATAATGGCTACTCCCTCTGATAGCAGTTCTTTTATTCTGTTTCCACATTAGAGGTTGATCAACATATTACATCATGTGATGCAGATGTTGTAAACACTGCACTTTCTCACACGAGTTTGAAGTATCAGCTTAAGCCCTCGTGCTTCCAAGGCAAATTATCCAAATCTGGAAGCCTTTCCTCTCTATTAAATAAAGTTTAAGGTTCAACATTCCTTGGAGTCATTCAGTTCTACAAAGAGAGGAAGCAGATTCTTTTCCTATGGGTGATGAAGACAAAGAAAGAACAACTCAGCCTTTGCTAGGCCTGCTGCTAAAGATGGCAGAAGCCAGTACAAACTGCAGTCCCATTGCCAGCTATTCTTCCTGAGTCACTTCGCATGTCGGACTGAACTTCAGCAGCACAAAACAAACCTCTTGCAGCATTCTGTAGGCTGCTGATCAGATACCAAAATGTGATATGGCTCAGAAGTCTCTCTCATAGTAGAGTGATGATAGATGAAAGAGAGAATCAGCCGTGGAGAGAGACTTGCTGAAACAACAACCTCACCTTTGATTGAAGTAATTTGACACCCCTTCATTGCAATTATCTGAATTCCGAAGGTCATGGCTGTCAGAAGTGGTAAAGACTGATGATCTATGGTCTGAGACAAGGCAGGAAATTCCATCCTTTCCTCTCGAGCAACACTACATAGCAGTGGTGTGCAGCTGTAGTGCTGTAAGTCATTTGAGGCTAGGGGTAAATACTGTGTGCTAATGCATAATACAAAAGTCCATTTTTGAGCAACAGAGACAGATGTGAACCCATCAGACAATGGTGCTGTAATCTCAACTGGTACTTTGTCCATTCAAATTTATAATCCGGAGCAGTAAGGCTACAGCCTAGAAATTTGAGACTATCTATCTATGATACAAGTTTGCTACAGCAAAGCATAGAAAATGCAGCTAAGTTACCCTACAATCAGATTCGTGGAGATCAAGAAAAAGGTTTTCCTGAGTCAAAGTGTTCTACCAGAAGCAGGTTTTTCTTATGTCTTTACATAAAGGTTTTCTTAGCTAGTTGCACCATCATCAGCTCACCACAGTGAATGTCACAGAAAAAGGGAAAAAGAAAGAAAAAAACATAAAGAAGACTGAAGGCGGCATGGTAAGAGGCGAGGTAAAAGTACAGGGAAGGAACATAGGCTTTTGTCTTCCAAAGTTGCTGCATCATCTGCAATCTGTCTGAATTGAAAAGATTGGTAAGTGGTACAGATTGCCCCTACTCAGGACGTTAGACCCAGATGGCAGGGAGAACCTGATGCTTGGTGAGTGCTCAGTCTAGGTATTGTAAATGTTTCTCTTCAGTGATTGTGTGTTATTCAGAAGGGCAGAGGAGAAAACCTTTCCTTGCTATACAATACTTTAGTTTCAGCTGGATAGTGGAAAGCGTCTCCTTACATCTTCTCCCCTTATAGCAGGAGTTAAAGAATGTGCTTTCAGTCTGAGTCATGGCAAGCAGGTCTCCAGCTCTCTGGAGAAACATTCTAATCACTGACAATGGCAAGTCACATCAGAAATGCCGTCATGAACAGGCTGAATACAGCTCAGTTGTCTTTGATTAATTTTTTTTAATATAATTTTCCATCTTCATACTATTGCCTCCCACTCAGGTGTGCATAGTGGAGCTCATGCCTCAAAGGTGGTGTGCTGCCCATAGCAACCTATTCCCACTGGACACAGTGCAATCTGACAGTCAGCTGTGCTGTACATCCCCAAAGACTCCTCTACATCAGGTGAAGGACACCACTCGCCCCACACCTATCTTAGCACCAGGTCTTCTTTTTGCATTACAACAGTGGCTAAACAAATAAATCCCAGTGATATATTTTTATCAACGTTATATATTGTGCTCCTGGATATTGCTCAAGAATATTTTGCACTGTGCAATTAAAAGTAGTGTTTTCACACAGCACATATCATCAATAAATACATTAGTTTGTCATGTTCCTTTTGCATATTTGCCAATTTGCAAAATTTTGTGTTTGGATCCCACAATCATTATAACAAATTACACAGGTCATCTCTATCACACTCAAGAGCAAATTTCATATAAGAGGGAAAAGAGATGTTTCTTTCAGTTCACATACTCCCTAGAAGTCATATATTGATTTCTCCCAAGTTTAATCTTTCAGTACTTTGGAACAGACAGTAAATAGGCTCACTTACCACAAGAGATGGAAAGTGACCCCATTTGTAACCTTCATGATCAGTTTGGCTTCAAACCTTTATCATCATCTGTTAAAATCATGAAAGACACTGTTTCTGAAAACAGGACCAAAACCAACAAACCCGGACAAATTAGTTTTACACTCTTCCTTTTCCAACGGAAGTAGCCAGATCCACCCCCTACATAACAAAACTGAACTGCAATGAACTTGGCCCCAGTTGCCTATCACACAAAATAATTTGAAAGAGAAACTGGGATTTCTCTGCAGAGACCATGTATTTTCCATCCCCTTTGTTCTTTCAAGAGTTTCAAGTAGAGGAGAAACTGTTTTCTTCCAAGGAGTCAAACATCAAATAAAAGAACTTTCTGTCCTTGTCCTGTAAGCTGAAGGTCTGTGGCTTTGTAAACTGAGGTTAATATCCCTTTCCTTTTCACTTTCTACCAGGATATTGCTCACTGTTTTCTCTAGCTTTCAAAACTATATCTGAACTAAGAGACATGCACCTTGGGGAGAGGTGGTCAAATAATGATTTTACTTTTACTTGTAAATTAGATTTTTCCAGCACATAGGGGTGTAAATGAGGCTTACCCTATGGAAATAACATTTTTTGCCTCAGGAATTCGCCATCAGCTCAAGACGGCAATACCTTGTTCAGTTGTAATCTTGCACTCACTGGTGTAAGTTGGGAGTGACTCTGTAGAAGATTAAGTCATTGCAGCGGGTTAAATTGATGTAAGTTGAGAGACAGAATCAGGTTTCCCATAGAGCTCCTTCTCTTACTGAGAAGTGGTAATATACAGTGGAGAAAAGAAAAGCACTTCCAGAGTACTGCACTTCAGCAGATATGTCACACCAAACACTCCTAAAATGTATCACCACTGGAGACATAGTGCATGAAAATGCTCTTGTGGCCACTGTTCTAAAGGCTTGTGTGCAGGGGTGGGGGGATGGCAGGGAAGACAAGGGTGAAGGAGGCATAGAAAGTGGAAGAGGGAGAGGAAAAGGGAGAGGGAAACGAAGGGGGAAAAAGAGGCAAGAACTGAAAAAGAGAAGACATGCCCTCTGCTTGGTGATGCATGGGGATATACTGCTTGTGTCAGGAAGCCCAGCAACAGGGACCTGAGGCTTTTGCACTGTAGCCTCTCACACATCACTTGTTAAGGAGAGGAACCTCACACATTTTAGGAAATGCTTCCTGCTGTGATTCTGGGAATAGAAAACTGTGATTCTGAACAAGAAAAACACTGTTTCCGGTATCATGTCTTTGCAAGCAGCACTTCTACTGTATACTTATTTTTCTTTTGTACTGTCTGAGTCATCCCCTATACATGGATGTCCCAGGACAATCTGGGACAAACACAAACAAATATCTGTGACTGCACTGCCCAATATAAAACATTTGCCAGCTATTCTCTGTGTGTCCTTGTTACAGAGGAGCTCACTAAGTACTTGCCTAGGGACACAGATGTACCTGCAAAGGTACGGTGTGACAGTGGCGAGACAAATGTGCATACACTGTACTGACCTTGGCAGAGCACCAGAAGAAATCCTAGCAGTCCACCAGCAGGATCCTGTCTTTAACCTGTACAGCCCCTGCCAAGCCTGGCAGTGCCTCACCTAAACCATTATTTGTCTGAACCATCTGCCCTTCCAGGATCATGTTACGTGTGACGGAGCAGCTGAGGCCTAGAGTTCTTACTGAGGAGAGTGCAAGGCAGGTGGTGGCTCCATGCTACAGACACCAGCACACCGAAAGGCAAGGATCCCGTCAGGAAAAAGGGCCATGGCACTGCACATTAGGCAGGCACACACCTACACATTGCAGAGAAATCCAGTATTTAAGAAATATCTCCATGTGCTCCCACACTTCCCCAGGACTCTGTCCAGACACTGGTACAGAATTTCAGCCAGAACAAAAGCAATAACCTGAGTGTTATGGTTTTTCCTGCTTTCTGATGGGACCCTGCTAGAGCCTGAATGCCATGGGAAACCTCACCTGCTGCAGGACCACTGTTAGCTTGTATCTTTCTCTTTCCTGCCCCTACTTCAGTTTTTCAGTTTCACAGATTTTGTCTTTCTTCCCGGCAGGCAGACTTCTTTTAAATTCCGTAAAAGGCAGTGCATTTTCCTGCTTTAATTAATCACATATTTTCTGTCATGTGAGTAAATAATAATTAACCAGGCAGCTGGAGGTACCCTGGGTTAGATCATGATGCTCTGTGTCAGCTTTCCACAATGTTTGCTTGCTGTCAATGCTGCTTTCTTGGCTAGGTTATCTCCAGGCATACCATGCGCTTGAGTAACAATAACAAACAGGAAAAATGAAGCAGTTCATAGGATTATTATGATTAGTTAGATTTTCTGTTCTAAAAGCCAAAAAAACATCAGCAGGCCCAATACGCTCGGGAGAGATGGGTTGGTTTTTTTTCTCTCTAGTCACTAAAACATTGAGCTGTTATACAGCTATATCAAAGAATTTGATAGGACGACACCAAACAAGTTCAGGATCCCACTGGTGCTTCAACTGCTGCATTTGATCAGCCATGAGCTCATATCATCACTCATGGAGAGAGAGAGGAAAGATGGGGAGTTTGTGTTTGAAGGACCTGAACACATTTGGATCTGAAGTGCTTGTCAGGGTCCCTCTGAATATGTCATTCTATTAGTTCTTGAAAAATCGTACTCTGTCGCTGCACAGGAAAAAAGACTTGAAAGAAAGGGCCTCCAAGAGCCAGGAGATGCCCTGACAGGATTTCCATACCCCACCCCCACAGAGAAGGAAGCAGGGTCCTGATGGAAAGTTGAGGCAGTAGCTAATACATGAGAGGAGTCAGTGTCCTTCTGACATTCCAAGAAATGCAGAACCAAAGGGCTTGCACCTGCAAATACAACAGAAGTCTGAATTTACCGGGTGGAGAAGTTTCACTTTCCAAGAAGAATGAAGTCTTTAGAGAGGAACCTCTTCAATGTAGGAAACCCTGCTAGAGCTGTGCTTTTATTCTGCATGCCCCATGGCGAGTGACATTACTTAGAGCTGAGAAAAGTTTGAATAAATAAATCAGCTGAGCCAAGGAGTCTTTTCACTGTGTGATCAGTTACTCCCGTCCCATGTAAGTCTCTCTTCCAAGGTTTTCCTCCGCTTCCTTGAGAAAAGCCCAGAAGCATTCAGACCGGTCTTGCCACAAGCAGGGTCTTCATGTGTCTGCTGGGAGAGCTGGCAGCCTCAGGCAGCTGGGAACAGCACACAAAGAGCTCCCAGTCTCCGCCAGAGAGAATTGGCTGCTCAGTCCCTCCCAGTGCTGTTCAATAGCTGTCTGTGAAATGCTCTGATCTCAGCCCACTCAGCGTGGATCAGAGTCCACAGCACAGTTTATGATAAAAAGTTGCACTTGTAAGAGGTACCTGTGTGGTGGGACCATAACCAAGCGACTACACTGCTCTTAGCCCTACTGGGTGAGATACAAACCAGTAAGGAAGCCTTAGTAAAGGCAGCACTGATCCTGTTCCTGCTCTGTGGAAAAGAAAGGGAACATCAGTACAGAGGCTGTTGGCCCAGCACCATTCAGAACCATGAAATTCACTAGAACCAACCAAACAAAGCAAACAGATACAACTGGAATTTACTGTACTTTCAGTTCATTGTTACATTTAGATCTCCAGGTGTGAAAACAATCCTACAGAGAAAAAGAAAAAAACAACATTTCAAGTGAAGGCAGTATGAGTACCTCCTGGAAGCAAAAAGATATATTTTGTAAATTGATTACACAGATGGGAAAATCGTACAAGCAGTGGCAAGGTTGACAGCAATTTGGGAGAACTGGCAGCATCCCAAAGGCTAAGGAAAGTATCCTCTTCATCCAATGCTTCTTGACATTTTCTCAGAGACCAAGTTCACAAACTGTGCATTTCTGAGTTCAGACAAAACCTTCCAAGCTTGTCAAGAGTATAGATGTTGCAATTGCCAACCCAGAGGTATAAGACTTCTATAGGTGCTGCCATTTCTTTTTTCCTTTCTTTTTTTTTTCCTAGAGATGGCTCTTGTAACATCTTGACTCCTGAGCAAGATGAATTCTGTCACTGTGCCAATTCTTAGCACTAGGCAATGGAGGGCAAAGATAAGGCTTCAGACGTGTCCCACTTATATGTCAAAATACTGCAACATTGACAAGTATTTTAGTGCCGTACATTCCCTGAATACTAAACTTCTTCCTGGTACTATCTTGTACCATACAATATGGCTCTTTTTATACTTTAGTTTATCAGCATGTTTTTTCATTCGCAGTTAGGCTGGCAGAGGAAAAAAGCCCCTCACAAAAATTAGGATTGCATTTTCCCAATCCTTACTCAAGTGTGTAGTACATGCAAAGTAGTCACACAAACTGGGATTAGAAATCCTAGAGCTAAGATATATTCCCACCTTTTTCACATTGAAGTGTTCTTCATCAGAGTTTAGCTCACTATTTATCTTTGCAAGGTTTAAAAATACTGTTTTATTACCTAGCTCAGTATCTTCTTGCCATCCTCAGAGATGATGGAGTGGAGAGTGCATTTATAAAATTTGCTGATGACACCAAGGTGGGAGTGGATGGAAGTAATTCAGAAGATGGGATCAGAATACAAAATTATCTCAGTATGTTGGAGAAATAGTCTAAAACTATCAAGTCAGAATATAGTAACAACGCATATGAAGCACTACATGGAGAAATGAAAAATCAAATGTGAAATGAGAAATCATAAAAGAGTGGAAAGGCTGGGAAAAAAAGGATGTGAGAACTAGAGTATGACTCAAAAGCAAATACGAGCAAAGCATTTAGATCTCCTGAAAGACAAATCTCATATGAGATGCATTATTACAGGAGTGTCAAATGCAACAGGGAATTATTCAGCTCTTCAATGTGCTGGTGAAGAACCAGCTAGTGTATTTGATTTAGCTCTGGGTGACTTTTTAAAAAAAGCAATAAAAACAGAAAACGTTTAGAGAATGTGGCCTATCAGAAACAGCTTGTATAGTTAGATTGGTCACTCTAGAAGCTTCAAATCTCTTCAAAGAGATTTGATAATAGTTTTTCAGTATATGAAAGACTGTCCAAGAAAGGACAAAAATAACTTAATTCCTTTGCTCAGTTTTCAGGAAAGAGCCCACTGAATCTGGCAGAATGGCAGTTAGGTGTTGAAGGAAAATCCAAAGCCGGCTAATAATTCTTGGGAACACTTGGGACTCTTCTCATAGAAAAATTTAGAAAGAGATCTGACAGTGCTACAGGTATATTTGATCCCATTTGGAACAGGGAAATTCCCTCATTCGTTTCATACAGCTTATCAACATTCTCAATCCTATTTTATCAACAGATCCATCCAGTTCCTTTTTGTTTGCAACAGAACAGAGTTGAAGTTGAGCTGCAGGTGCTTTTCAGACACTTCAACACTTTGGCAGTTACAAATTCGGGATCAGACACCTTTCCTTTCTCGTACTTTTCTTGGACAAGCAGGGATCATTGTCATCATCCAACACTGCTCCCTGCTTTCACATGTGGATTTTCCAGTAGTGGGAGTCCTGAGGAGCTTACATTCCCTTTTCTCTCTCTTGTGAACTGTGTATGTTCACAGCTACATGGCAAGAGTACGCTCCAGTGATCACCCATACCCCCTTTCCAGTCGCTCCTGGATCTTGTTCTGATGTTGGACCCATAATATTTTCTAGATCACCCTGAATCCTTGTCCTCACTGTAGTTGAAGGCAGAGAAGGTTTATTCAGGCTTCAGCTGTCTGTGAAGACCCTTAGAATTCAATCTCTACCCCAGGATCAACCCTGCTAAAGGCAAAGCTTGACCTGTGGGGTGCTGGAACCCCTCCAAACTGAACCATGGGCTGCTGTGCAGCAGCTGTGTGAGCCGCTGCAAGTCCTGCACCCCTGCCCACCAGGGCCCAGAAAATGAGGAACCCACTGCACTGTTCTAGTTTACCCCCTGCAGGTAAAAGCGCAGGGCTGCCTGTGCAGCAAGAAGATGAAGGTACCACCATCACCTCAACTACTCCCTGTCTTGGTGTTGAGGAGCAGCGTGGACAATGTTAGTCTTGGTCTCTGCCCTCTTGTGTGCTGCTGTGGTATCAAGTGTGAGATAACCTCAGGATGGAGCACCACACAAGCTGATTTGCCTTGTTTCACTGTGCCTCTCATTTGTTCACAGCCCAAAACCCCCCACAATGCAATCAGCTGAATGGCAGCCTCAGGCAATTGCACCTTTTTACACTTTCCAAGGAGAGAATTACTTGCATAAAAGCTTCTACATTTTGCTTTACTACCTCTCCACACAGATTTAGTTGTCTGTTGGAGCAGGGGGAGGATATTTTCCAACCATAATGAAAACACTGCGTGGTGATGCAAGGAAGATCTCCAGTCTGGTGATGTGCCTTTATTTTCAGAATACTATTTTTTTTCAAAAAAGATTTTAAGTCGGAATAAAGGAAAGCTCCTGGTGGAATTCTAACTTGCTCTTGTTGGGCTTCTGATACATCATTGTGCAGCAAAAAAGTTCACTGCATGGATGCACTTAGGTGACTCCTAGCCACCACAGAAAATCTCAAGAAAACATCTGATCGAGTAGATTCACACTTGCACCCAAATGCAGAGGTTTGTGTGCACAAAATCCAGCCACCATCAAACCTACCCAGTGCTCCTGCCTCTCAGCAGTCATGCTCTGCAGGAACTGAAAAATTAAAATTTGTTGCCATAACGTTCTGACATCAGCCTTTCCACAGTAACACTGATTTTTCTTTTTTTCTCTTGCACATTCTCAGCCATCCAATTCTCCATCTACTTCACCCTCTTGCCAGATTCTTATCTGGCAAAGACAAGGCCTTTGCTCTGCAGAGCAACCCTCTGAGTTCACTGGCTTAATCACACTGAGCAGCAGATGTTGTATGTAAGTACAGTAAAGTCTGGTTCTGCTTGCTTTTTACATCCTTTCACAGCCTGTGTTTCCCATCGCTAATTTCAATATGTTATTTTTAACATTTGTTTACATCTTTCACCATCTTCCCTTTTCTCCTTACTTTCACAGATCTTAGTGTTTCTATGTCCTTTTTTCCTGTTCCACAATTCTCTCTCCCGACTTCCCCTAAGAAAAATGAATACACGGTAAAATAATCTGGTTTTCTCATTGCTTCTCCTTTCCTTCTCTTCAAGTCCTTTCTCTAATTCTATGCCATCTTCCACTTACTTTCCTTATGAGGACCTGTTTCCTCAATTATTTATGGATTTATTTACTTATATATTTATTGCTTTTGGCTATTGTCCTTACAGGAGCCCTCACATTTTTCACATTTCCATCAGCTCCCAGTTTTGACTCATGTTCCCTGGAGGTGGGGTAAGTTTCTGTTCTCTATCCCTCCAGCTATGCGTATACTATAAGCCAGAGTACAATTACAGCTGAAGGAACACCTAGTTTTACAATAGCTCAGTATGAAAAACAGTAGGACTATAGATATGCAGAGTTTAGTATGGACTGCAAAGTCTGTACAGGATCTTAATAAATACATGGAGCATTAGCTGTGGCTCTGCTCACTGCTGTGACAAAAATACAGGGCCCAAGAGAGGTGCAAGCCCATTCTTGCATAGCAAAGTAGCTGTAAGAGATGCAGCAGGGAGCTCGCAACCTCCATGAGCAGGGCATGACAGCCTTTAGTCCCCTGTACATTACCCCATCCCATGCTGCAGAATGCTCTGAGTAATGCAGAAACTCTGCTGGGGTTTGAAGGGGAATGTTCCCAGGGCTTTTCCAGGAAACATGGTCCTGTCTAGAAATGGCAGTGGAGAGAACTGTACCCCCTTTTCTTATGTACCCTTTCCTCACAGTTCATGATACCTCGGCACATCTCTGGCCAGAGTTTGCCAAATGCCCTGGAATATAGCCTTTCTGCTGCTCCCTGCAGAGTTCACAATGGAATTTTCTTCACAAGGAAATGGCCTTCCCCCAGACAAGTTGGACTTTTTGTAGCCCCTTGGTGAGCAACATTTAAGAGTCCAAGCAGGGAGGAAGGTAATGGAGGTTAACTTTTTGCTGTGCAGCACCTCACATCACCAAGTGCCCTGATTGTGTGCTATTCATGTCCAGGAGAATTTTGCTTTTGTGTTCGAGGAAATAAGAGAAGCCTTGTGGTGTTTGCTTCCAGTAAGATACAGTACTTTTTCTGCATGCAAGAAGTGGTATAAAAGAAATAAGAGAAACACAATAAAAGGAAAAGCAGACTGGTGTGGTTTAGGAATGAGTTACTCTAATTCCCACTGCAGCTGATTTAAGTCCCAGTTTCTCAGCAAGGCCGGTTCCCCAATGGTGTTTGAATGTAGAGTTAGCAAATGAAATGAGCTTGGTACCTAATGCACCCGTGTGAAAGCCTTTGATGGTAAGCCCCAAGGATAAGGGAGTGAGAGCCAGGCTCTCCAGAGCACAACATGCCAGTTTAACTTGGCTGGGAGTCAGGCTCTGCGTGCTTTTCTTACACAGTGTACAAACCCAAGCTCATTGGCAATGCTCGATAAATAAATAGTGATAACAAAATCTGCAGCATAACCAAGAGGATACCCGGAAATTATTTGTGTGTGGAACTCCCTTGGATATGGCACATTGCCTTCAGCACAGGCAAATATACTTCCATTGCGAGCTCAGAGAACAGTAACTGTTATTTTCACCAGTTATTCCAGTGTGATAAAAACAATAATCTGTGGATGTGGTAGGTCAAATAGTATATAAATTACTAGTCAGACTGTATTTAGGCCCATAAACCAAAAGGATGGTGTTCTGGGAACAATGAAGTGTTTACAACACCTGGTTTCTTTTCGTAATGTACAGTCCAACCTTTGCATCTTGATGACCTGCCAGACTTGTCTGTGGTACATCACTTGTTTTTTGTGAGAGAGGTCTGAGGGAAATATAAAGGTTAGATGAGTGCAGAAGGCACAGAAGCGTGTGTTGACGGAACAACATCTATCTCAGAAATTGTCCCTTCTTCTCATGTTGTTCAAAAGCTAACAACTGCAGCAAAAAAAGGGATTTTTATTTGCTGGATAGTGACATGCAAAATTTTTCTGTGGGTCTGTACTATTCTTTTGAGAATGAGTGCAGGGTACAAAAGAGTAAAATGCAGCAATAAAATGCTGTGCAATGGCCAACACGTAAATAATTCAGTGCTATAGACGAGCAGATGAACACCAGCTGTTTCAAGCTGGTATTAAATGCATCTCAAATTGCAGTTCAGTGTTTTGGATTGGAAGCTGCTTGCTGTCAATTGGTATCCCAGCTATTTCCATTCAGACACTTCAGGAAAACATTCAAGAGCCGCTGCCTGGCCTAGTGCTACCAGAAACATTGCTGACTGGGGCAAGGAACTGGCCATCCCTCCAGATCAGCTTTGAGTCTCCAGCTGTGACCAGAGCAGCACCAGTCACAAGATAACCCCACAAATCCGCCCAGGCAGGCGAGCTCTGCCCTGAGCCAGCAGGACCTCTGAGTCCCTGGTATACACCTTGAAGGGTGATATTGATGACTTGCAATTGTCATGAGCTCAAGTTAGCCCCTGCCACGGGTAAGGGTGACTTCACATAGAGTTCAGCAGGATGAAACCACAGGATCATGGCATCCCTGCTGTGATGATAAGAAAATACCGTGCAATTGTTATTGATACTATAGCTAGACAAGAATCATGCTGTCATGATTCTTGGGAATCATTCTTCCCATGATTCAAGGGAAGAAGTGTCTAAACCAAATACATTTGAATTATATTTAAGGCATATCATCAAGTGCAAGAAGAAAATCCAAAAGGAAGAAATTGAGAAATTATAAGATGCTTGTGTTCTGGGCATGAGCAGCACAGTTATGTTCTTTAGAAGATACAGTTAGGAAATACTGAAACCATGTGATTAGCATCTAATAAATATTTACTCAAAACAGTTGTACAGTACTTCACAAACAACATGAGATTTGCAGAAGATGAAATGGTATTTTTATGAATGAGTTACTAAAGTTTATTTTGGGTATAGCAGAGAGCAAGAATAAAGTGCAAAAGCCATCTCCTGAGATGGAAAATCACTCGTTATCTGTTCTCATCTTCTATCACTCCATAGAGATGAATATTTATCCCCTGCTGATCTCCTTTAGGTGATTTCTCACCTGTTCATCCTGCTCACATAAAAGCCACAGGCTACAATATATTGATGGGTCTGGAACAGATGACGTGTATCTCAAAAATTGAGCTTCCACATCAGCAGATAAAAACAGCCTCTCAGCCAACGTCTGACAGAGGGAACAAAACTGGGATCTTCCATATGAAAATTTTTTTCTTTCCAAAAACCCAGGCACCAGCAGAGAAGGTGTCTCATATAACCCACTCCTCAGAGGCGAGCCCTTCTATTTCTGGGATTTGCCATGACTGGAAAACAAGGCATACCTGATACGCATCATGGACACATCCTTCCAGTCCAGGAGGACTGTGTGGGAGAAACACAGCACTGAAAGAAAGTTGGATCTAGGGTTTTTGCTACTTGGATTTTCAGTGTCGTGAGCATTTTGAGGAGGGAGAAAATGAAAAACAGCTCCAGGTTTAGATAAAATGGACTGGAACAAAATAGAGGTTTTGTGAAATGAATAACAGCCCCTCCACAATTAATTTCCATGAAATATTTTGTTTTATTTGAAATAAAATAGTTTGTTTCCATCTCGAAGGACGTTGCATTAATAATAATAATAATAATAATAATAATATTCCCAGGATTTTCCTAAACAAAACAAAATCATGAATACTGCTCCTCAAGGAGCTGCACCTCTTCATATATGCAACTACTCTTACCCTCTGTGCATCACACAGAGGTTTACAACACATTCTTACTGGGGGCTACAGAGATGGTTTCCAAATGCTTCCCTGTTCTGTCCTGTATGAGCAGTTACTGATTTTCAGGGGGTGGCATTCAAATAATACTCTCAAACAAACATTTAATTCAAAAGTACTTAAAATATGACTCAGGTCCCCTGCTGTGATCTTCTAGATGTCGCTTCCAACAGCAAAACTGTCATTGTTTTTACCAGCCTTCTAACAGTCTGCAGTGAAGATTCTTCTGTCTGAATTGGCTGGATTTGAACCTCATTATTTGCAGCGCAGCTGTAACAAACATCATATTCTCAGTGTCAACCTATCGCAAGAAAAAATATAAGATTCTCAGTTTTACAATAGTATCGATAAACATCTACATTTTGGGCAAATTTGCACAGTACTTTCAGAACTGAATTTCAGGTCTTGGTATGCTTCCAAATCACTATGTCTCTCCTGGCATTCATCAAAGTACTGCACTGTACTGACAGTCTGCCATGTCGTAGTGGTAAAACACTCTAATACAGAGGTTCAAGTACTGTTTACAAATTGAAACCTGCAAAAAGAAGCAAAAAAAGTAAACTTTCCTCGTTAAACAAGGTCTGATTTTGCTTAAAATTTACTGCAGCTGGAAACAATGTGGGCAGAAGAATGTGGGTTTGTTCATGGTGCTGCCTTCAACTGGAGGAATGTGCTCCAGGCGTGTGAAGTGATGGAGCTGAGCATGAGCCAACACCAGCACCCGCAGGCTTCTGGCTCTCACTCCCCTACTGAAGCCACCAAATGCTTCTGCTGACATGGACACAGAAGTTTTCACAGGAAAATCTTCACGGGGTTTTAGAGAAGTAGGTTACTGCCATGCCTCATGTCTGCCTCCAGTCATCAGTTGCTCCAGATGTCCTTAAATTGGTTATCTCTCCAGCCACCTTAGGCACGGAAGATAGTCATATTCAGGGCTTGTTGTTATGGGGGCATCCAGAAGAATTAACCCGATTTATCTTTGGAAGGGGATTAGGTGATTACATACAATCAGCAGCAAATTAAACACTATCATTCAGAAATAGAGAGCCCCTAATTCAGTTTATCTTAATTCACTCTGGAAGTGAGTTAGGGCTGTGACTGAAGCATGGGGAAGGCGGGCTTGGGCGCAGCTGCTGCTATGCTCCCGCAGCTCTCCCTCAGCCATTTGACAGGGGCTGCCAGCCCACACAAAGTGCTGGGAAAGGAGGGGTGGGATATAGCGAACCTCCACTCCTTCCTCACTCCCATAGCTCACAGCCCACGTCTCAGGACACTGAGTCCTAAGTAGGATGACTTGGGGTCTCAGTAGTCCCCACACCACTGCATACCATGCCCTGGCCTGGCTGATGAGTTCCCAGACCCATCTTTGGAAATCCCCCTTTCTCCATCCTCCTCAGATATTTCAAGAACTGAGGTTCTGACACGGTCACATAAGAGCCCAACTGACTGATTAATCTGATGCTGAGAATGAAATACAAAGATTTGGCACAAAGGCTTTTGAAAGTTTGCCAGCAAAAAAAATGGTACCAGAACAGGGAGACAAACCCTGCAACCTGTTCAGGTGACAGCTAACACTGCTGCAAAGTGGACTCCTGCTCACCTTTAATTGTAGGCATTTCCCAAATGATGAGCATTTGTTATAAAAACTCAGGTTGTTGTGTGTTATTTATTTCATACTACATATAGAAAAACAAGGCAAGTGTGAAGGAGTCACTCCTCTTCCTCAGGTCCTGCTACAGCACACACATGGCTTTCTCCCAAGTGGAGGCAGCCAAGGACGCAGGAAGGGAAGATGTCTCTTGGGACCTAGGCTGGTAGCCATAAGAGCATGCCCTACGTGAGCATGAATCAATACCCTTTGCTAAAGCAGTTTCTCTTTCCCATTTGAAACCCATCATCTGCCATAAGTAACCTCTTTGTCCAGCTGATGCCGATGAAGTGTCATGCAGAAAGTGGCTCAGGATCTGGTACACGCTCTCCCACAAACCGCAGTTTGCTTTCATTTAAGGTTACAGTTTGGGCTTGCTTTATCCCAACCAAAAATCAGCTGCTTCACTTTCAGATACCTGCTCATGCTCCCAGCATAAGAGCATCTCCCTCTCCTGACTTGCCTCTTCCAGATGCTCATAGTGGTGCATTACACTGAATAATAGAAACTTTAAAAAAAAATTGCAATCTCTTCAGACTTCAATTGACCTTAAGTATAGGTTCTGTTTCTAAAATCCCTTCCTCAGCAAAAGTGGATGTCTGGGAGAATAGGTAATAGAATATGGAACATTGCTGCCTCACACCTGCACCTGGCAATTACCAGAAATTGTTGCTGTTTGACAGCAACTTCTGTGTGATTGTACACCTCTAGCAGTGATGGTCTTGAGTCCATACCTTCTACTAGCATGCCATTAGTTAACTGGTAATGTTCCTCTCTGTCATGGCAGCTCACCTGAAAAAATCAGCAGTTGAGTGCAGATCATTATAAGCTTTCACAGTCTGGGAACTCATAGTTTGTTACTAGGCAGGTTTTTATTCGTACAGGTGCCAGTTAGACTCACGCAGGGAAATACGACCCATAACCATTTACAGATTATCCCTGTGATGTGAATTCTCACATCTGCTAACAGTAAAATTCCTCTCAGAAAGATGGAGCATGAACAGGTGACTTGGGATCATCTGATAGCGTTATTTGGGGTGGCCTTACTGGTTTTGTGATATGTAGTGGTTTCTCACCTAGGTGAATGCAACCTTTGTGTAGCTGGACATCACCTACCGCACACAAACACTCACACACACACACACCCCCCCACTCACAGTCTTCTGTGGCTGAATTCAACAGGCCAAATATGCAACCTATTTGTTTGATTTGGTAAATCTGAAAAGAATAAGTATATGACTGAAGTGCAGTAAGACTAATAATCATATATCAGCCTATTCGACTGTGGTCTACACTCTTTCTAAATATATGTAGAATGCTTAGACAGAAAAATGCACAAGTACATGTATAGAGACAGACAGGAAGATACCATTTGTGCCCATGTGTATATACATGTATTTACACATATATAGAATATTTCAAAACTAAAAAGGAGATTTAGTCACACAGCTCCTTGACGCTAACTCATCCTGTATGCCTATCTGCATACCCACATGTGCACACACTGCTGGTACTGCAAAAGCCATCTGCGCTTCCACTGTACAGCAATTTTAGTCACATTTCCCAAAGACAAAAAATTATTTAAGAATTCATCCTCCTTCCACCTGCTTGCTCTCCTTGCGATCTCAAACCTTTCTGGCAGCTCCAAGCTTACCTGAAAATAGCTACTTTCTTACAGAATCAACAAAAACATGCATCGAGACACAGGAGAAAGCCTCAATCTGTATTGTGTCTGAGGCTTTAACCCACAGAATCTGCAAGAGACAGAAAATTTAAAAGTCTAGCAATCTGAGGAAAATTAAATGGGAACTTTTATTCAAGCACCAGACCCAAAACAATGGGAAATCTGGTTTCATTGGTTCCAGTGCTCATGGCACTGCTTTGTTTCTGTTGATCTGAAGGAGGGTGTTCCTCTATCCACTTCTACATTGGATCTTTGGCAAATACACACTCATTCTGTACAATTCTGCTTTGACCCCTGTTTGTTAAGGTGCTGAATGACTCACTTGCATATATACTGTTTCGGATTTTGGGTGACTGACATATAGTAATGTCAGAAGCAATCAGACCAGGACTTCATTGATGGGGAAGAAAAGAGCCCAAGTATAATGATGATCTCCAGCTCTAGTAGCTGGAGAGACATTAAACATTGCAAGAATTCCCACTGTTGGTTTTTCTTGTTCTAGATCCTCAACTTTACTCCTTTCCCAAAAACATAGAGCAGGGTGAAAATTATGCGCACCTTAGCAAAATTTGCCCACCAAGAATGGAAAGGCAGGTTTAGAGCCCACACAAATTAGTGGGAGAGTCTCAGCTGAATTGGAGATCTGTGTGTCCTGAAGATTGTTCCAGGTGATGATGTAGAGAAGGTGATTTCATGTTTCCCAAACCTTCTCAGACTTGAAACCAAAACCCAGGCCAAGCTGGGGCAGCACAGTATGAATTGGCTCCTGCACAGCACTTTCCATATCCCATACTCCTGGAGACACAGGGGCAGGAGTCCAGGGACTTGAATACAGCAAGGGGCTCTGATTGTGGATCTCTAAATTTGTTTAGAGTTAGACACCTGGACCTTCAAAGACCCCTCCTGGTGAAGGAAATCATGCACTTCCACACTGCGTAAACGTACCCATACTGAGGGGTTTGCACGTGATGGCAAGATGGAGCATCCTGGGATTCAAGTCATCTCATTCTCACTAATCATGTTAATAATTGAAAACGTATGCTCAGCTTGAAAGCACAGCAAGAGAGTCAGGCAACCTTACATGGAAGTGTGTTGTTATTCAATTCTAATGATGCTCATTAACATACCTTTGCCAACCTCAAAGAAAAAATCCTCCCACCAAAATCAGGTACAGTATTTGCTGTCAATTTCAGGTGTTCCAACCTGACAAAACTCTTCCACAGCCACTTGTTTCACTTTAGAAAGTCTTTTTCAATTAAGTTTGTCCCTTCTCCCACAGTGTAAACACAGTGATGGTGTTGAGCTCTTCTATACTGGTTGTGAGCTGCTTGTACAGAAAAGCATTCAGGCAAGACTGCAAGGCTTGTTTGGCCACAGTCTACGCCTCCCTCTCCAGCAGCTCTATCACAGGGACAGGTGCTACTCACAGCCCTGCCACCACGCTTCAGTCTGATGCTGGGCTGGGGCCCCTGAAGCAAGACCTTCAGATTTCCAATGCCAAAAATAGCCCAAACAAGCTTAAATATTCACAGGCATTGATATTGCCCTCTCATTGCTCCCATTAAAGTGAAGACAATGTTCCCATTATAAACTTGCTCTGGCAAAGCTTGCATGATGGAATCATTAAAATGAATTCCAGGTGAAAATCTGCAATGCAAATTCTAACCAGAGCAGTGAATTTCAGAGGAAACCTCACTGCCTGTAGGCAGAAAATATTCTCAACTCAACATCTCAGCCTTTCCCAGCTCCTGGAACTAAAAGAGAGACCTTTAGCTTTGAAAAATGCAAAGCTGGGCTCTTCTTGGGTCTGGACACACTATCAAGTTACCATTGCAGGTCCAGAAACCACACTAAGTCCACTGTGTGTTTGAGCCCTGAGGGAAGGATGAAGAAAAGAGAGTAAGTTTGGATACAGGTGGAAGAAAGGATGGATGTTTTTTCTTTTCAGATGCACTTATTCTCCCAATGTGCATATAAATCACTTCTGCTGCTATTAGTAACAGCAAAAAAATAAGCCTATTTGGAAATGAGTTTTGCAATCCTGTAACAGGAAGGCAAGAGAGACGGGAAAAAAAATGAAAGGAAAAATTTTAAAAAGCAAGACTTGTTTAAATATTAATAATATGGTTTACAGAGACTTCAAAATCTTGACAAACACTGGTTTAGATTGCACACTTAGTTCTCATCATCCCTTTTCTCCTCCTACACCCTTTCTCCACTGATCCATAAACTCAGCACAAGCAAATTCCTCCTACCTGGATAGAAACCCTCAGATGCTACATACATTTGTGCTGTTCCTTACTCAGAGGAACACAGCGCCTTGCAGGGAAGCTCTGGACAAGGAAACAGGATGATGAGGGCCACAAAGGTGACATCCAACTAGTGCCACTGCTGAAAACAGGAGCCAGGGCAAATTGGATCCCATGGCCGACCTTGTAGGGCTGTTCATATGCAGAGGTGGGTCTGAGGCTCCAGCAGAGCAGAGAGGATCTCCTGACCTCTTTTTTCTACCTTCTGCCAAATGACTCCCCCCAGCAGGTACTGGCAAAAGCGGTGCCTGTTTCTGAGCTCTACAGCAGCAGAAACATGGAGAATAAGTCTAGATCTTACTGTTACTTCATCTGACTTAAGGAATGGGATCTTGCAGGCCCTATTGGACTGTTGTCTCATTTTTGCCACTCCCAGAGCTGAATTTAGGCAATGAGAGAAGGATATTTCTGGGCTGCCCTTTGGGGCTGAAGGAGTTAATCAGTGTTGGGACTTTCAAATTCTATGCCTGCCAAGGGGTGCCCCACAGCTTTTGAAAGTAGGAGCTGATGCATTACAGACAGTCTTCCACAGGATGTGAGAGCCAGCAGATAAACTCCAGGAATATGAGTGCCTACAGACCTCATCCTGCAGCTCTTAGCAGGCTGGAAGAGATTTCACCCAGGGCTTCCCTGGGGGAGAGTGGGGAGAGGGGCTCCCTGCATTCTCCAGCCCGCTCACTGAGGTAACCTAACCCTGCACTGATCAGACCACTCTGGTATTTTTCATTAGCAAATTTTGGAAAATTCTTTGGAAAATATAGGCCAAGGCCTCAAGCAGTGTAAATCAGTGTAAACCCCCCCGAAATGTATCACCAGGGGTCTATCACGTGAAGTGCTTGGGATTACTATTGTATAAACAAAGTGTAAAGCCTTGAGCCAGGCCCAAGAAGCTGGAATCCCAGACAACTCCATCATCCTTTCCCCAGCATTCCTGCATCCCAGTATGCTCAGATATTTCTCCGTGTGCTTTGCTTAAGCTGCCTGGGCTGCTCAGCTTCCACCAAAGTTTTAGTGGCATGCCTGGCACAGAGGCTTTGCTCTGCTTTGAAAGTAGCAGGGAGGTTGTGCATTGACATCAAGACAGAAGATATTCCAGCTGTCAAAATGAATTGACAAAACACGCCCTCTGTGTGTATCCACCTCACTCCCTTACTGAGATAATACTTACTTGCCAGCAGCTCCTGCTTGCAATGGGTCTCCCTCCCCACAATGCACACACTAGCTGGGTTTTAGAGGGCACGGGGTGGGAAGGGACCCTCTTGGGGCTGCTGAGCCCAAACTCCAGCACTGGAGGCAGTGTGGGGTGAGACCTGGGGCAGAGGAATGGTTTACTCCACCCTACAATACTTCTCAGTGTCTTGAACTTATAAGTTCAAGTCTGGTAGTAAAAAACCAAAAGCTATTCCTGCAGGAAGCTATTCCCACAGAAAGCTATTCCCACAGAAGGCCCTGGGAGGAGGTCTGACACACCTTCCCAAGTGGTCTGGGGGAGCAAACTGTGACTCTCACTGCAGAGGAGGGGGAAATCAAGTCACTGCAGCTGACCGGGGAGAGAAATCCCTTTTAGTCCCAAAACTGGCAATAGGTTTGTCTGAGCATGTGAGCAAGGCGTACAAGCCAGGCACTTCTGCTATCAGCTTGTAGAAAAGCCACACTAATGATCTCATGCGAAGGGGTGAGGGGTGGTATTTTGCCAGAAGGAGCAGAATTAGACCCAAATTGTTGTTTCCTCTCTGCTTTCCAAAACTCCTCTCCCTGATTAAAACCAAACTTATAGTATCCTTTTCTTCCACACTCTAAACTTTTTGGCTGCATCTTTTCTTTTCCATGTCTGGCAAAGGACAGAACTGCAAAGGCCAAAATGTTGAGTAAAAGTTTGGGTTTTTTCCTGAGAAACTCTCTCATTACTATGGTTTATCCCAAAGCTACAAGCAGTTGAACAGAGTAAAGCAGTTGAGAGAGAGGTGATGACTGGGACAGAGACACCGATCTGGGACACTTTTTCCTCTAACCCTGGCCGTGCTGCAGTGCTGTCCACCTCCTGAAGACTCTCCCTCAGCCCTGAGCCAGCCAAGCACGTGAGTTTCCTCGTGAAAGTCACAGGACTCTACACACCAAAAGCAAAGCACGTGTGTAGCTGCATTGCTGAGGCACAAGCCGAAGACTCCTCTTCAGCAGAATTCTTGAGTATAAATCAATGGGACAACTCATAAGCCTAAAATAAAGGCATATGTTAAAACACCTTGCTGGATCAAGGACTTAACCTCTCTTTCTCACAGCAGAGTAAGTTTTTAAAAGACTTTGAATATGTTAACCTTTTTTTTTCGCTGGCATTACATGGAGCATCAAGACTAACTTAAACCAGAGTGTATAAAGGACAACCCTAATGGGAATGCCACAAGCCTAAGGGGATAAGGGCGATGAATGGTTAATAATTGCATTTTCTAACCCCATGGCTTTCTCCATTCTTTTTCTCTTGACAGGGGGAGCTTAAAATCTTCTAAATCTGATTTCTCCAACATCCTTGCATGGGTAACACAGAAAAACAAACTAGATTCAAATCATGGCACAATCACATGTACAAGCATTTGTCCCAGTTTTGATCTTCTCTTCCCAAAAGTGAGCCTGATCCTGTTGCCCCTGAAGATCATAACAAGAGCCCCCATTGACTTCAATGGAAGCAGGAGGACTAGTACATATTAATTTAATTATTCCAACTCTCAGGATCCTTTGTTACCTAGCTGGCTTTCTACCTGTCTACTCCCACAATCCTGTCCAAACTGTCTGTCCCTAGACCTGAACCTGGTGGCACTTCACAGGTTACAGAAGGAAGCTGCTTCCAGGTGACCACTGCCAGAGACGAAGAGAAACTACAGGTTACAAGGCCACAAAAGTCTCTCTTTGGATTCCTTCCAGTTGAAGGCATTTTCAAGAAATTCCATATTAATGCGGCATCAGGTTGGCACGCGTATCGCTGCAAGGCAACCTGCGTGTTCAGAGACTTGAAGAGTTTTGCACTGGGTACAGATTTCAGGGACCGGAAGACACTACCACTACCCCCAGCAGACCCCATCCCACTTTTCTGTCCCTGTATCACAGCTTTTCCATGGCTGCTACAATATTTCACAGGGATCAGGGCAGAGCCATTGGGCTCAGTCAGTGACAGCTCTTAGTGTCAGCTGGAGCAAACCACAGTCGGGTGGGAGTCTGACATGGGGTGGAGAAAGCCTCAATAGAGCCCAGCCTGGCTATTCACTGCAGTCCTACTTGTGACAGTACAGGTGGTAGATAAAGTTGTTTTCTAGTGTCTTTCTCCATCTCTGTTTTATTCCACCCAATAAGGCGCTCTACAGCACGTCTCAAGACCAGTCCTGCTTTCCCCTAATATAGGGTGACACACATGGCACAAGTCAGATTTCCTGTATGAGTGCTGAGAAGCCTTTTCGGATTAAATGATTTCTCTTTGCAGATACCCTTGGGGTTTGCTGCATTTCCTTTTGTCCCTTTTTCATTTGCTTGATTTCTTTTCTTTATGCTGCATCTGACATTTTGTTCAGGGTTGCAGTGAGGAGCAACAATTTAGGATGATGAATTATGGATCAAAAGAAAAGGCTGGACTATTTTGGAATCACTATTCAGTACCTTCTGCAGGGACAAAGGAATTCCAGAATGAGTTTTTCAATTATCTGTGTTGGAGAAGAGGGAGAAGGAAGAGAGGAAAAAGAAAGCAAGCCAGGGAGGATGAGAAGGCAGAAGGGAAGGAAGGAAATGGAGGAATGACAGAACAAACAAAATACAATTTCTTCTGTTTGGAGCCCTGAGAAACCATTCCACTCTCTGATGAGTTTTCTCTACCATGCTTTCCAGGGTAAATTCTGAAACCCATGAGCAATTTTTGTTACGCTTGCAAAAGCACTCCCTTGAATCTTCTGGGAGCTACTCACAGGAGCATAAACCACTCAGCAGTTGGGAGGGTTGCAGAAGGCTGCTCTCCTCTATGGTAGCTGAGTTCCCTAAGCACAGAACTATAAAATAACCCATGAGGGGCTCTGCTGGAAATTTGCTTAAAGCCACAAACAAATATTTTCTCAAGTACTCTGCGCAATATCTGTACAAATACTCCCTCCCTTGGCTGGAAGATTAGGGGAAGAACAATTGCAATTCTGCTTACTTAACTTCAACTTTTAAAAACAATTAATAACAAGGCATGGGGGAGCTTCTGTCATGGAACAGAATTTGCCATCTATTTACAATGAAATTCATTGAGCTCAGACAAAGACGTGCTTCAAGATCTTGGAGTGGGAAAAGTGCTTTATAGGAATATGAAGGTGACATTGCAACAGCTGGCTTTTGGAGCAAAATCATACTCTCCCTGTTAGATAGCTTAATATCAATTTGGTTTGTTAATAAACTCTCAGCGATGTACTCATTTCATGCTCCATTCCCCCCGTGTCTGTGACCCTGGCAATACAAGTGTCAGGAAGACACAGTTGTGACTAGCCAATTCCCCACTGCCTGCCCCTACAGCTTCCCTCTAATCTCAGCTGAATGGTTTCATTACATGACATGCTAATGCACCAAAAGGGCTGGAAAGGCTGAGTGCTTCTCTAGGTGTACACAATGTAAAATCATTAGGCTGCTTAAGAAGCTTCCCAAAAGCTTTCTATCAGCAGTTAGATGGCAATTACAGAATTAACTGGAACAGGCCAGGTCTCCTCCTTGCTGACCCAAAGCCTGCCAACAAAGGGATACCATTTCAATGGAAAAAAGGTATCACCTGTCGGAAGAACAATATGAACATGAATAGCACATGGAAACCATTTAACAGCTATCACAGTATGCACTCACCAAGCACCCTGCAAGTTTGAGTACTGCTTGGAGCAAGTGGAGGCCAACAGACCTGCTGATGACACTTGTCTTGCCCTTTCTCTGCAAACCATGTGGCTGAATAAAACTGTGAGGGGACCAAGACTTCGGTCGCTTGTGCTGGTGGGGCAAGGGCATCAATGACTGAGGCAGGTGGGATGGCAAAGGGTGGTGTGGGGCACCCCCCCTGCCTGCCCTCCCCACTACCTGGGACTGTGCTGCTGGCAGAGGATGCCATGACGCTGGAGCAGCAGGTGAGTCTCCCTGGCCTGCCCCTGTGGTCCACGCTGCAGGGCAGAGAGGTCCTCCAAAGAACTGCTTGGAGGTTTTGAGGGAGGATCCCGCTTCAATTTACTTGTTTTACTCGCTGTCCCTGAATCCCCCTGCATTCCAGCCACTGCCAGCCACTCTCTCACCCACCCTGAAGGCACAACTAATGGAGCTGCTCTGGTCATGAACATACTAATCCTAGCCAGATGTTTCTCAGAGTGATTAAAAGCCAGACACAGCTTTCAGTGATTTCATACTGGGCCACACACTTGCTGGGCTATTACTGTCACTTCACCCTCATTTCACAGAGTAACCATAATCCTTCCCTGAACCATCACACGTATAAACCAGTATGACAGATAACCTCCTTTCCTGGCTTTTCAATCTTCCCTTGTCCTCTCTAGGCCTGGTGCTTGTGCACCACCTCTCTTTCTTTCTTTCCTATATCAGATCCCAAAGCTCCTTGTGGCTCCCATTGGCTCTGCCTTTTCCTGTACCACTGCCCCATTCCTCCTCAATGCTTTCCCTTGCTGCATTTCCAGAAGCACACTGGGATGCTTCTTCCCACTCCAATTTGGTGCCATCTGTCTAGTCTCCTCCTGCCTCTTGAGCAGCTTTCTCACTACCTCTTCAGCTCCTTAGGATAATGGCATGAAAATCTCAGGGTCTACCAGAAAAGCCTGTCTTCCTCCGAATGTCTTACTGTTGTGGGTCTTTTCCACACATATTTTTCTGCATTGCTTTTACTTGCACCTTAGTGTGTCATCCAGAGAGGTCCTGAGACATCCACATCTGGAATACCAAACTCAGCTCACACATAGACCAAATACAGACCACCAGGTCTGTATTTACCTGGTCCACAGCCTGCCCCTGATCTCTTTTCTCTTGGGAGTGCCCAAGGAGGAGTTGTACCAGCAGCCATCTGGGCAGCTACAGCAGACAGTGCATTTCTGTCTGCCTGCTCTGAAGGCATTTCTCAGAAAAAGGGTGGTGGAGATCAGGCAGCAGTATTGCCCTGGTCATGGCCACCTCCTGGGAGCTCCCCAGGAACGACAAGAACGTCGTGGGCAGCATGCACAACCGTATGGTTGAAGGGACCCTGTGAGCCATCAAGCCTCATCATATGCTAAACCTACAGCCCTCCTGACAGATGTTTGCATAATCTGTTCTTACAGATTGCTGGGGTTGGGGACTGCTCACTGTCCCCAAGCAGCAGCCAATGACCTGTGCTGTCCAATGCATTGACGAGGGGTTGGGATTTACAGCGCTAGACCGTGTGGTGCATGGGCAGGAAATCCAGTCAGATAGAGGAGAAATGGGTCTGGCTTCCAGCCCACCCTGACACCAGAATGACATCATGACCCACCAAGATGGAAAGTTTGGGCTCGCTGCTCTGTATTTTTCTAGGCAAGAGCCTGTTAAGTGTTTTTACACTCTTTGCTGATGCAAAGAGCCATATGAGTTAGGGGAATTGGTTAAAAATATTCAGCTCTGGTTTGTTCCATGAGGGAAAAATCCATCATTTTACATTTTTACATCTTTTCTTTCACACTTACTCCCTCCAAAGGGAGAATTAAAATAAATATATAAAGAAAAAGACTGGCAGTGGACGGATGTTCAAATAAAGCAGAATGATTTTTTTTTTTTAATCAAAGCCCAGAAATAAAAGCAAATAAACAAACAAAAAATACTAAAGAATCTCTTTTTGTTTTTTTTTTTTTTTTTGCCAAAGTACACTTGTTTGTCTCTGTGTGACATTCACAATGACTACATATGTTGCTTTGTGCTGGTAACAGACTCACTCATCAGCCAGCTCATCTGGGTAGACACACCAAGCCTCCCAAGAGGCACCTTTTTCAGCAGGTGAAAGACATGACAGTGCAGAGACCATGAGCAGGGTCTAGAAAGAGTGGTAGAAAGTCCACAAGGAGGACTGGATAATGTGTGTAGCTATTCCTTCTGCCAGCATGCATCTGTCTTGTAAATATGGAAATTAACTCCTTGATACCCCTATTTTTATTCTCACATAGGTTTAAAAGTAAAGGAAAATCAATTGACAATCCATAGAGCTGCTAAAAGGGCAGATGTGAAGGAGGACAGGGTTTGAACAACTCAGCACCTAAAATAATGAGCATCTTAGAAAAATACAACCAGCAAGAATGCAGACAGAACAGCTGTCCAGGCTGCCGCTGAGTTCTGTCTGAGGGAAGACAATGAGTGTTAAGTTCACTTTTCAGTCCTCTCCATCACTGTTCCCTGCATTAACAAAGTAGCCTGGAAGGGAAAGCAGTGCCAGGGAAAATTCTGACCCTATTGTCTAGCTCAGCATCTGCAGGCTGTCACCTGGCCCAGGCACCTCGAACACCTGGGCATCTCAAATCTCTGATCTCACCAGGAGCTCAATGCCACCCAGAGAGACTCACAAAGCCACCTGGGGATCAGGTTTTTTCTGGTGCTGCCAGAGGCATCCTCCAGTTCCTAAGACATGGGCAGGTGGAGCAATGCCTGGGGACCCTGGACCACTCCAGGTCACCGGCTGCGGCCATGGCACATTATCCAAGGGCACCTCAATTGTCTCTAAACATCCATAGGGGTCTGACTGGATCATGTCCAGTGGTTTCCAAGTCCCCTGCAGCAGCATGGGTAGGTTAAATGGGGTAGCTATGTAAATCAATGCAGAGATGGAGATGGAGAAGTTTGGTTTTCATTGTGAGTTAGATTTTCTTAATTCATATGTAAAGTGCCCTACATACTTTTGCTCATACACAGACAATCATTTTAAACCCAATTAATTTCCTCATCCCACATCAGGTACCACCTTCTAGTCACCACACAAAATTTCATCCTCTGTGTATAAAAAATGTATGGCAACAGACTTGCCTGCCACATGCCTGCAGAGATAATTAAATGTTGATGCCAGAAAATATGAAGCTGGAAGTTGGCAAAATTTCTCTATGCCTTTTCATCCCTGGCTTTTGAGTTCATGGAAAAGGAAAATGGGAGTTTGGCAATGACAAGAGATTTAAGGGAGTCCGTGAGAACTGTTTTTTCTGTGAGCAGAAAGGGAAGATTTCATTAATCTTTTTATCTGCCAAAGCAGTGCACTAACTTATGCACAGCCACGAATTTTGCTCAGTGTGTGATATTATACTACACGACTGCTGGTGGCTTTTTTTGTAAAATATGTTTTAGCTTATTGAGTTGCTGTACCAAATCATTCACTTCTCTGTTTTCTCCCTCCTTTTTTAAATAAACATCACCTGCCATATATTATGTAAAAGCTCTCCCTGTCTCACACACCACAAAGCAGAGGTGTAAATCCAAACATGAGGAAACAGAGAAACGAAGCAAAGTGGATATAAACATAAATAGGCCTGTGTCACAAGCCATGAGCAGAAAATGTAGGATGAGTTTTAAAAAGCCCAGTGGTTAGAAAATGGCCTGTTTCAGGCATGCACTTTGGGGCAGAGGTGGGTGATGTGCAGAGGAAGAAGATCACAGCAGAACCAATCCTTTCACTGGACACCAGCCCCATGGCTTCTGGCCAACATCTTTATTCACCATCTGCTCTGTCCAGCATCTTTGGAGAAGATACTGCAGCAGTATTGTTGGACACAGCACAGGAACCAGGGGCTACTGTCTACACACACACAGGGATGTGTTGGCATGATCTTGATATTTATTTGGTTTGCCATTTCCTCTCCCTCCTTGTCCTGATGTTCTTGATCTCTTGGTGGATTTCATCAGCTCTCTTGCCAATTGTATTATTGTCATCTCAATTTTTTTCCTCATGTTTCCTTTTCCATATGCTTTTGGTGACCTCAGCATCATTCCTGGACTCCCCACGCTTCCTTTTTCAACTGCTGCCACTGCTCTTGGCTTCTACAAGAGCTCCCTGCAGCTCCCTTCTTCCTGCACTGGGCAGATGAGAAGGTGTGAGCTGCTTCTAATCCCTCATTTTCCTCTTTCCTGAACAGTCACAGCTCTCAGTCAGGGATTCTGCTTTCTCTGCATGTCTGCTTATTCTACCTGCCTGTGAATAGCCTTTTCTGCTTTACACATAGGAATCGAGGACATGGAAATAATATATTCTTCTCTTCAGACATCATTAGGGACACGAGTCGGCAAGGGATTTACAGGCAAGTCTTTAATGACCTGTTCTAAATCAGACTGCAAGACTCCACCTTCCTCCTTATCCCTTATCTTGGCTGGTCCAGCGCTCTCAGTGCAGGCAACTGCTGCATTTCTTTCTCATCCCTTTGGCTGGAAGGTCTTCTCCGTCCTTTCTTCATGTTTTGGGGCTCCAAGGCTCTCCCCTTAGTTCCACAGTCTTTTCTTTCTGAATCACGTATTTTACATAATATGAGGTAATTTTCCAGCGAGAATCTTACCCTGTTCCTCACCCTCTTACATGTCTGTTGGTGTAACATCCATTTCCCTGGCTAAAGCAATCATTATCCTTCCGCAGGGATGATGCTGCAGAGACCCACATCCCTTGCCTATAACCCTGATGCGTCACTATTGCTATGATGACTATCATTCCTTTTTCTCATTCTGCTGTCTGGGTGGGTTTTTATCTTGAAAAAGCAAATCATTCGGGGCAAGAATTTCCTTTTCATTTTGTTCTTGCACAGCATGTAGCACAGTGGGGCTCCAGTCCACAGTGAGAGCCTCAAAGCACTACCGCTAATCAAAGTGATAAAAAGATAAATAAACCAAAAGTGGCAGTAGGTGTAAGTAGCCTGGTTTAGTTTGTCTCTTCTGCTCTCACACAGGTGGTCGAAACTGAATGATAGCGCTGTTGCAAATGAGAAGATTTACAAGCCATAGTAACTGGCAGCAGGGCCAGCAAAATACTGGATACTGGTGCACACAGCCACCAGGTCTGGAATCTCTACACTCACCTGCATAATAAATTTGTAAAGATCAAAAAACCCCTAGGTACCTCTCCAATAATTATATTCAACAGGTTGCAGACAGCTGGGTTCATATCATACCAAATGTCTTCTTATGGTTGTTGTCAGTGAGAGAGGCTACCCTTACTCTGGCCACAGACTATAGTTTGCCATGATAAGTCTCTTCTCCTATCAGCACCCCTCCTGCGTATTTGCTAGAAATTATGAAAAAACAGAAATAGTGTTTTACAAAATAGAGCAAGGTCATGTTCATTTGACTGAGTTTGAAGTGGAACTCTTCTCCTTTTTCCTCAAATACTTTTCATTTTCCTGGATTTTACCTCAACCACTTTTCTCAACCAACCCTCTTTTCCCATTAAATGAAACATCTGTAAGATTTTGACTGAGATAACAGATGATGCAGGAAAAAAAATTGCAGCCTAAACATCTTCCAGAAGCAGAAAATGTGCTTCTTGACTTCAGCAGAGCCAAACACCTCTGTGTTAAGTCCTCTCTCTTTTTCCTGCCCAGTGACTCGAGCGGAAGACAGCATTCCTTCTTGCTCATCCAGCAGCCTTCAATATGAGTGCCAGAGGTGTTTGGTGTTAGGAGCAAGAGGGTAACTAGAATTAGATGCCAGGAGATGCTGGTCCGTGACACTGTCCAGGACACAGCATATGGTGATGTACAGTAGAAAAAAATGTAGGGGGAGAAGGGGGGGGGAAGGCAGGATGAAGAGGAAAGGTGTCTTTTGACGTCAGTAAATATTTGAAGTAAATATAAGATTGATTTTGCAATCTATCTACATATGAATCCATTGCCAGATGCGGCTTGTTTGGTTTTCATCTGCCAAATCCAACAAATGTTATCAGGGTGGAATTTGGCCATACTTCCAGAATTCCAGTAAGGAAACGATGGTCCAACTGTGGGCACAGAAAAAAATAACAGCACAGCAGTCTTCAGAGTTTATAGGAAGAAACATGAGTAACATTAGAACATGATGAGCAAAAGGGGGAAAAACCCAACCAAGAAGAAAGTGTATAAATATTTATAAAAAGGAAATGTCATCATTAAAGAAAGGAAATGTCATCAGCATAGTGGAGGAATGAAAACTGCAGAAAAATAATGGGTCAATAAATAGTGCTCTTGGAGAAAAAAAAAAAAAGACTACTAAATGTTTTCCTTGCCTCTGAATTAGTTAAAAAAATATATTAACAACAAACCTGAGGAGGACATGTGGATACTGAGTCTAAACCAGAGAGTATTGAGATTAATGAAAGAATGCAAAAGAGCCTCTCATGTAGGATACAGACATAAAATGCCAGGCAAGTATGAGTTAATCCACAGTTAATATTGGAGATTAGGGATCAAACAGTTGGACCATAAACTGTACATTCTGAGAGAATTATTTATTAATCATGAGTCAGGAGAGTTTTTTGAAAGGCAAATCATGTCAGACAGATGTGGGGTTTCTCCACAAAATGTCTTTCCTTTGGAAAGATGAGGTAAAAAATTGAAGCACGTTTTCAAAAAACTTCAGATCACATGGATATGACAGGCAGGAGTGACCTTGGAAAGCCTGACCTGAAGGAGAGTCCTGGCTCATGCAAAGGTCAGAGTTCAATGTTAGCAGTCCTGATTTTCTCACGGGTAATGAAGAATGAATGAGGAAGCACCAGAAGTTTCAGATGGGTGAATTAAAAAGTAAATATGTGATAAAATTTTTGGTGGGCTACAGAATTAAATTTCAGAGCAAGTTACAGATCATTTCTAAGAAAAAAAGTATTTTGTAAGTAAGTGGATGCTGGGGTGAAACACAATTTTTTTTGCAAGAATTGATAAATTGAAGTCCTCTCTCTGTCAAAAAACAACTACTTTTGGAACCATGTTATTACTGAATTTGACATAAGAATAATGTGTAAAACGTATTTGGAAGTGATACTAAAACAGAGTTATTAAGAGACATTCAATACTGTATGTCTTAATTAGTATAGTAACATGAGCAACAATAAAAGGCTCCAAGTTACAAATTAACAGCCATCATACCAGTCTTGCTTTTGCTGCCACAAATTGGAAGCATTTTTAATGAAATAAAAAACCCCCCGCTGATATAAAACATACACATATGTGTGTATGGCACTTGGTTTTGTATGATTATATAATTAGGGAACATAGTATCCCCTCAAGGATATAAAATGGAAAACTGTGACCTTAATTATGGCATTTTTTAATTCCTTTTTGCAAACCGAATAATTATCTTCTAGTTAGTTTTGTTTTAAGGGAAAGTAATGACAAGAGCTAATGAGTTGCAGACAAGCAAACACATACAAAATGGGGCTTTAAGGAAAGCAAGAAGGGACAAGACAAACTGCAACCCCCTCAGTGATGTTGTATGTTTTAGCAAGAATTTCTAATTGAGGTCATTTCACTCACCAGAATTAGAACAGCAGCCAAGGGGAAGGCAGAATATGTATCTAAATAATTTAAGGAGGATTATTTTACAGAGAGAGCAATCAGGAGGTGACACAGATATGCGGTAGAAATGGAGAGGTCAGACAATGCCAATGTGAGCAAAATCCTGTCATCCACATAGACTTTAACTGATGCATGTTTGAGGTTAGCCAAGAACCCAGAGTACTGCGGGGAGCAAAGAATTTGTCAACCATCACATTTTTCTTGCAGGCTGGCTGTGCAGGGCTATTTGTCTTATATCGATCTCTGAGAGTGCTTTTGTCCTTTGGCACACATTTTCCACATTTACAGGCCATAAAAACCAGAGAGAGTCATAAGCCATGTAAATGTTGTTACATAAATTGTATTGTTTATAAAAGCAGAAAAAATAATTCAAATTCACAATTTCCAACCAGTTTTGGGATCGAGAAATGCCCTCTCTGTCATCAAGCTCCCCTCCTCGGAAAGAGAACATGACAGAAACATTTCAAATGGCAGAAAACTGTAGTTATGGAGATTTCACCTTCCAGACCTAGTCCAAACACTGCCCAGAAGGGCTGGTAAAGTTATATTTCTTCTTACCTTTGTGTAGTCACTGTCAAACAATTATTGTGTAATCTTGTAAGGCTTACCTGAAAAAAAAGAAACAAATCAATTTGGATTAAGTAATCTCACAGCTGATGAAAGAAGGTTTGTGGTTTACACAGTTATGAAGCGACGTGAGAAGCTAATATCCATCAAAATTCAGGACAAGGATTTGTGAAATTTCATAATGAAACTTAATACTTGTTTATTTTTGGCTTTCATTTAGACCCCTCCAACCACCCTCAGCATGTTATGCATCATGTTATCCCCATTCCACGGCACTTAAATGTAGGCTAGGAAAGAGTTCACACGGACTGCCTGCCAGCCCAGCAAGATAGTTTGGAACCATGAACTAGTGGGGAGTATCCTTCCCTTGGTTTCCCTGCTGTGGTGTCTGGACACTGCTGCCTCCTGTTAGCTCCTTATGCACACACACAGAGCACACACAGGTGCAAACACTGAAAAGAAGGGTCCCCTCTCTCAAAGAATGGCTCATTGAGCCCGAACGACTTCACATTTAGACTTCAGCCTTCTTGGCTTCCACCCAGTGCCTGCTTCCAAAGAGCTGGGAGCCCAAATCAATATTGTCTATAACTTCTCAGCTTGGCAATTGCACACACAACAAACAGGCACTTTGTGTGCTTCTACAGAAAGAAACAATCCTGCACCACTGAAGAACATTTCTTCTGCCTTTCATTCTTTGACTTAACTGAATCCTGGCTTTGTCCTTTATTGCTGTTATAGAAATAACTGAGACAGAAGTGCTGTCTAGCAGTCCAAGCAGGAAAAACACGCTAAGTACAAAATTGCAATCCTAATCCTAACATAACTTGCTTGGTCAAATCTGAATCCATCTCCCTTCAAAGTCAAAGAGTATTTGTAGATGGTGAGGAATTAGGGTGGGTAATAAAGATTCTGCTTACTATCAGTTTGCAAGCTGGCTGCATTTAATACTGTTATCTGAAATAAATTATTAAAATCATCAGTGATAATGTTCTGGCTGAGCCTAAAAATAAGGGAGTATGAAGTAGTGAAGGAGGCAACTCATTTTTACAGCCTAATCCAGAGAGTTCATAATGGATTGATCATGTCTAGATCATGTCTGTAGGAAGAAAGAGCACAGTGATACGCAAAAGCTAGATAGCAGCACACTGAAAAGGATGAGGATGATCAGCCTGGGCAGACAGCTGAGCATTCCATGCAACAGTACGGTTATGCAGGTGACACGAGAAAATACCAAGGAGATGGAGGAATCATTTGTATAAATCCAGTGAAACTCTCACAGCACTACTGCGCCCGTTTCAGAGACTCGTGCAAATGTGTTTGTGTACAGAAGGGGTTGACGGGCCAGTTTGGTCTCCTGAGGTGTCCATGGGCTAATTCTAGAAGGTCTGTAAAAGAGCACAGAAAGAATAGGCATACGGAAATTTTTAGAAGTCCATTTACTGACTAAAGTGAAAATTGCTTTTCTGGTATGACCTCCTGTATAAAAGAGCTTCTATGGTGACAAAGAGTCTGCGAGAAACTTTAGGAAGCAGTTAGATGGCTAGGAACTCCTGGTGTTAAAAAGAGCGAATCTCAGCTCAAAATGGAGCTTTGTAGCTGCAGCTCCAAACTGTTGGATCTTGTTAAGCCTGTAGGGTAAGGAACCCTCCAGGGTCAGATTTCTGTTCTTAGTGTAGCTATGTAGGCTGTGGCCGAGTCTCTTCTGGGGCTGCTGTTACTCAAGGCAGCATTCTCCTTTCCGGAAGTGCAACCTACTCATCTTCTCCCTACAAGAACCACTTCACTTTTGGCTGTACAAAAGCACACAGTATTTGCAGGCTCCCATTTTAAGAAGTAATTTGGCTCAATGCTGTGTCTTCATTATCCTCTCTCCCCAGCCTTCAATAATATTTGTAGATTTGCTTTTAAGTCATTCATATAGCCAGGGGTTAGACAGCACAGGTCAAGAAAGACAACACTTTCCTCCTGAAGATAGCCCTACACTCAATGGCAGGCTTTAGACCTAGTATGTTACCACATTTTTAATATGACTTGTTATTTGGAATAATTGTCAATAAAAGAGAGAAATACGAATAAATTATTTCCAACACCTCTGCCATCAAACGAATAGATTTGGTACCATGATGGTATTGAACAATTTGTTTCCCTTAAGCCTAAATTGATTACTGCTAAGTGTAGTTCTTTTTTTTGTCTTGTTGTTAATGAAATTGCACTATTTTGCTCCAGCTCACTGTCTGCGTCAGGCTGATATGTCTATAATTACCAATATCTGTATCTTCTTTTTCTCCAGGCAAGCCTTTCTAGAATTCCCATGATTTACCAACTTTAATAGCCCACACATCTCCTCATCCAGCTCTTTAAAGTTCTTGCTGCATCCAGACCTACCGGTTAAAAACAGCCGGCTTATTAGCTCTGCATATTGCCAAGTTACTGTTGGAAGGGAACAGATTTCATCGTCACCCTCTGTGAATTCTTCATGCAGACTTTTCAAAAAACCGCTTGGAACAACAAGATATATTGAAACTATTTGACATTTCTACATTAAAAACATGTTTTTATAGACTAGAATCATTGTTAGGATTTTTTTGTATTACGAGACATACTAAAACCTTTTTTTTATTGCCATTCACCCTCCTGCCTTAGGTTTTTTCACAGTATCCTGTCACTTCATTAAGACTTTTCCTGGTTTTCCATCCTTCTAACTTATATTCTTTACTATCTCCTTTCCCTCTGTGTGTGTGTGCATTTGTATTCAGCTACATTTGCCTATTTCAAGCCAGTCTGGTTCTTTCTACCAATGCTACATTTTTTCTCTTGGGCAGCTGTGTGGCTTTGGGGCATGCAGTAAGCAACTGTATAAAATTCCCAATTACACTTCCAGTTTTAAGACCATGAGAACGGCTGGAAAGAGTGCAAACAAAGGCCCTCCAAAATGACCCTCCAGCAGTGGCCAGCTTGCCTGGAGTACAAACAGCTGAGCAGCACAAACTCAGGTAGCACTTCCCTGTACCTCCCCTCCAACCCCTCCGGGCCCTACATGTCCCCCCAGGCAGTCTGGGCTGGTATTAGGGGCCTTTACTGGGTCTTTCTTCCCTTCCTTTGCCTGGTTGCTTCTGGAATATATGTAGAGTTTTAACGGCCACACAAGCTGCATGACAGGAAACATCCAAGTGTGTGAGAGGAAGCGCCTCTTTTTGTTCACTCTGCCTTTTCATTCAATACCTCCCTCATTATTGCACTCAGTCGCTGCCATTCAACTTTTCTGCCTCATTTTCAGTTGCATTCTGCCACCTTCTCTCCTCAATCAACTCTTTTCCAAGCTGACAAAGTCTAGTCTATTTAATCACTCTGTGAATGAAAGTATTTTCACTATATCTGAGATCATTCTTCTTGTCCTGCTCTGAACTTTTCTACTTCTTCTCTGAACTTTTTCTACCCCTTCTTTACTCATTTTGAGCTGCAGGGAAACAAAACTACTGTGATGTCTTGCATTTGAAGTTCTTTCTCTAGGATGATTTGACTTTTAAATGTTTTTAACATCAGAAAACTGAGTTTTTAAACTACCAAATTTTTCTGTGTTATTGACTTGGATTTTAGCTTCTATGAATGTAATAGAGACACTCAAGCCACCATCACTGCACTCCGGAACCAGACGAGTTTCAGCTCTGTGCCCAATGAACCCTTCTTTCTGAGTTAATGACTAATTCCGAGCTATATGAGGCTGAATGCAGTCCCCAGGCAGGGAATTGCCAGCTATGGGGTTTGGCAATTCTAAGGAAATTTTGTGCCTGTCTAATAAAAGCTAAAACCAGAAAAGGTTCAGGTGGAAGCTGCAAGAATAATCCAAGATGAGACAACCAGGCTTTATAGTAAAAGACTAACAAATCTTAGTGCTTTTAGTTTATTCAAGAGAAGGCAAAAGGTGACTTGATCCTGACTTACAAATCATAATGAAAGGGATTTCTGATGGCAGATGGATCTGTAATCTGGTGATGTAAAGGCATAATAAGATTCCATGGCTGAAAGCTGAAAGACTAGAAACAAGAAAAAATGTTAGCAACCAGGGTAATTATCCAAACAGCTTAAAGGGATGTACTGGATTCTGTAACACGTTTTCAAACCATAATTAGCTGTCTTTTTAAAAGATGTGCTGTTGCTCAAGTAAAAATTATGGTCTCCATGCAGAAATAATCAGAACAGAGTTTTTAGCCTGTATTAAGCTACAGGTCAACCTAGATGATCTTAATTACCCCCTTGGCTTTAAGATCTATGAATCTAGAAAAGTGGAGATAATGGCATGTGTTTAACTGTCTTGTGTTTTGAATGACAAAAACTGGGAGAATTGTGCACAGTAAATAATTGATTCTACACATTTAGTAAATTTTTTTTGCTCATAACATATCTGGGGACAGACCATTAACTCCTAAATCTATTTCTCAAACGTGACAGACAGCTGTCTTGCCCAATATTTGACTTGGAGCTTGTAAGCTGTGCTGCATAATTGGTTAGCTAACAAAAAATGGGCCAGTTCACCTCTGTGATTGATTAGCATGAAGGCAAAGCAGACAAGCATATTTAAACATTTCAAATTCAGTCTGGGTGACCACGTAGGGGAACATGATTTTGAAATCTTTTTCTTTTAATCAAGCTCCACTGTGTCTCCTCACGGTGACTGAGGAGTAGGCAGAAAAAAATCACGTAAGCACCACTTAGAGCAGATTCATTTCTTTTAAATGTTAAGGTCTAATCAAGCCATAGTCACAACATTATGTTGCTCATCAGTCATACAGGTCTAGGCCTAAGGATGCATTTTGTTTTGAAAATTAACAAATTTCTTAGCCCCTTGCTTATACAGTAGATATACAGTGAGCTAGGAGCTAATGTAATCGAAACAGCAAACACTGGAGATATTAGGTATTAAAAAAAAGACTGCATTCACTCAGTGCAGGTTGATATTCAGGGAAGGAAATACAGTGTACTGGGAAAGAAAACAAGAGCAGGGGAAACTCACTTGGGTTTCAGTTAAATACTGCAAAACCAAGACCAGAGTGTTAAGATAGGGTAACCACAAAGAGGAACCTCTGTTAAAGAAAAACATCTCTTTCAAAGCAGATCCTCTTTTGCTAATGAAACACATTTAAATTATTTTAGGACTGTGGAAAGACGTCCCTGGTGGTGTTGAGGTGCATCTGAGAGTGGTCTACTGTAGAAAGAGGAGGGCTCCTCCAAGACCAGGGAACCATCAAGTCATGCCTGTGGTGCTGGACCCCAAAGGGAAGGCGCAGCAAAAGCAAAGAAGCGGCTGGTTTTTTAGGAACATGTAAAAAACAGTGCCCTTATTGAGCAAGGCTTTTACTGCCATGCTCTGGTAACCTGTGCTTGTTACCCATCTGCCTCCCCATCCAGCAGACACACTATTCATCTCCACGCTGCCCACACCTCTGTCTGCAGGGCTCATCCTGCAGCCAGGACCCCACCTCATCAGCTCCCAGGCAGTGAGGCGAGGCCAAGGCAGTAGGGGGGATGCTCTATCCTCACCAAACTCCAAGGGGCCTTCTAGCAACCCAGACCATCAAAATATGAATCAAAAACTTGGTGTCCCTCCAAGTGCCAAGTGCTTTCTGTCTCAGGTACATGCACCCTGTTGCACGGAGCTGCAACCGTGACATGCACAGACACAGCCGAGGTGGTCGTGGTCATGAAAGCACAGGGGGTACCCAGGCTGCCCGCAACCTTTGACAGCCCACAGTGACACCTGTACTTCTGCAGCATCAGATTTTGCAGCCCACCCCAGACTACCAGCAGTCTGGGCAGTACAACACGTACTTCAGTGCTGTCTTTCAGCAGCAGTGTGGAGATATTCCACACAGGAGCTGAATGCCTGCAGATGATTACAGCAGTGCAGTCGAGAGCGATTAACAGCTGTTTAGCCTGCAGTGAGCTTGTGAAATGAGCACAGTTTATATTACACAGAGACTTCAGGGAGCAGTGGGGAAAGCTGTGACAGGCAGGAGGGAGTAACTGCCCGTGTCAGGGGCCATTTCATTTTTCACCTGTTAGATGGCTTTCCTATTACATCTCCAGCCTGATGTGGAAATTACCCTTGTTCTGTGCCTCCGGTCCAATGCCAAATTGGAGGAAATTTATGGCTGCTCTAATTTCATGCACTTTCTTATGGGAGATGTAACATCAGTTACCAAACCGCTCACTTCTGCCAGCTCCTGGGGGGAGTGGTACCTCCTGATGCTTGGTAAAAATGTGATGGCTTGGACGAGACTAATCTCTGCTCTGTTGGTATCAAGAGCTGTAAGAGCATCTGTGCTCCTGGAGACACGCTGTGGTATACAAACAAGAAATAATGCAATAATTCCCCTTTCTGCAACCCATGAAAACAAACTTCTGAGTCATAAAACCTTTGAGATAACTGAGAAATACACATGCAGAGCAATGTTCAGCCAGCTGAGCACACCTCCTGCTGTCCTGCCTTGCAGTCAGGCAGGCTGCCTTCTCCTCCCTCCAGTCACAGTGGCACAAAGGCCACATATCTCAGCTACTTCCTGGTGTTTGGGAGGTGCAACATTCAAGTGTCTGACCCATCTGCAGAAGGAGGCTGCTTTTACACCTGCTGAAAGCCACTGATGCCAGCAAAAACCTTCCTGTTGTCTCCAGTGACAGCAGGAGGGCAGACACAGACCCCGACAAAAGGTCTGGTTGTCCTTCTCCAGCAAGAAGAGCACTTACTGGCACATTTGCAGCCTGTTTACAGCCCATGCAATCTTGCAGCACTGGCAGTAAATGCCCGGCCGTCAGGTCACACTTTAACTTACTGCAGTCTGAGCAGCCAGGACAAAAACAACTGCCTCCACTGCCTCCACAACAGCCAGCAAAGCTGCTCTTCTGCTTCCTTCTGGCTTTGGTGTTCAAGTTAAGTGGCAGCTGGGTTGACCCCAGCTCTGTATGCTGAGCCGCAAAGAAACTACTTCTTTGCCAAAAATAACATCCAGGGCTTATTCTGCCTTTACCAGTGGTGGAAATTTCTCAAAATTGGTTCAATCCTAATCATGACCTGGACAATCGTATGTAATGCTGCCCCTAAGGAAACACTCTCATTTTTTCCCAGTTGTGATCTAGCCCCACAGCAGGCTGTGAATGTGGAAGGATTTTTGTGACGAGGAAAGAGAACTGGGTGCCTTCATCCCAGGAACTGGACAGGGGTGGCTATAGCAGGCAGAAATTCAGATTCATTTCTAGTCCAGGTTCACTGCAGCAACTCCTTCTTTCCAGTTCTCCCTTCACGCTCCTGAGGTTAACACAGATGGTCTAACAGGCCAGAAATGGGCCCTGGAAAAAGGCCACCTCTCTCTCTGTCTCCTTCTCTCTTCCTCCCTCCTTTCCTTCCCTGGTGCTGACTCAGACCTTCGAAGCCAGCCCTGAGCCCTTTCTATACCACAAGGCTAGGGAGAGCTGGCAGCGTGAAAAATTAATGAAATTTCATGGCTTCATTTGAGGGATTTTGAAGGGTTGTTGTACATCAATGGGCTGACAGAGATGCTCAGGTACAGCTCACTTGGGATCTGTTTATCTACAAAAACAAGCACGCTATTTCCACCAGCTGCTGTGTGAAGGCCGAGGAAATGGGAGATACGAACGCAATACCTGTTCTTTGATTAGTGTGGTTTGTACATCAAGGTTTTATTAGCTTTTACTGCCCTACTGACTGCTGCCTGCAACTGCCTGACACTCACCTCCTCTCTAACAGTCCCTCTGCTCGCTCTGCTTTCCTTCCTGCCGGCTTTTTGTGAACCTCTTTATTGCCAACTCCAGTGAGATGATAAAAATTGGCATCTGTTGCTGGACATTTCAAGTTTATTAGATCTGTTAAAAATAATCTTTAACTCTGTAATGTGCACAGGGCTGGGTAACGATGGGGAAGCAGAAGGGGCGGTCCCAGGGTCCCTGTGCGTGCACAATTTACACTGGGTCAGTGCTGGGGGGGAAATTAACCATGGGGTGAGCAGAAGGAGGGGCTGGGAGGTGATTTACAGGCTGGCTGTATGCACACATCTATCCACCTACCTGTCCATGTGTACCTGCCATGTCCACAGATACGTTCCAGATATGAATATTCACCTCAGAGACTTTTATGTCTTAATGCCCGTGCCTCCTTTTAAGTGCTATTATTCCATGTACTACCCTTATCTTGGTCATTGTCCCAAAGCCTTTGAAAGGCCAAGGTTAGGACTAGATCATCTCTGTGGTATTTTCTTTTCTCTTTCTTCTAACCCCAAGCAGCTCTTAGTCCACTGTTTGTGAGCTCTGGGTAGTACATGAGGTTTCTCGCCGTCTCCTGCTAGTCTTACATTGAGCTTTTTCTCCTAAGTGCCTGCATTGAGACTTCTGCCTTCTACTGAGCTGTGGGGAGCTCTTGGCTCTCCTCCACAGGGATCTGCCCCACCTCAATGGATGTGCGGGACCTCACATCCACAAAATTAGGTAAATGCTAAAATAAATACCTCCAACTTCTGCCTGTTGGAGATCTTGGTTCGTTCTTTCCACAGGCCCATTCAAAAAGGTGAGCATGGAGCAGATTCCTAATGTGGGAAATAAACATTTTTTCTTCTTCCTTTCCCCTCCAGCAATCAAAAACTGGAAGAACTGGGATGTTTCAGTGCAGCATGCCCAGAAATGTGTTACTGAACAGAAAAGCTGCATAAAACTTTTCACACCAGGAAAAACATGTGTTCCAAAATGTCCTGAGAATGTGGAAATGAGAGATAATCACGGAAACTACTTGAAACTTCACACAGAGTGGTCAATGTTGGCAATTTGCATAATAACCCTGAGAAATAAGCTATTATGCTTCATAGCAGCAGCAATAATTACATGCCAGAGTTGGTTATTACGAGAGTTAACCACTGATTAATTAGTCTGTTTATATTAAAAAACAAGGTTGGCTTCAGTAACTAATAAATTGCCTGTGTACAGCTGTTACCAAAAAGATCACTTGTTAGAAAATTGATTAAGTAATTTTTAAATTGTTTTAATTAAATTTCAGTAATTAGACTCCCCCAACTTATTTCCCTCTTTTTATGGAATGGGGAAGAAAAACAGGCACTGAGTATGTAGAGGTGATTTGAGGCAACAAAAGGATGATTGGAAATCTATAGAAAAACAAATATCTGTTGCAATCCTCTTGTCCTCCTAAAGGCTTGTAGGAATCTAGAGAAAATTAAATTTTCATTTTATTTTATTTACTTTGCCTTGTGGAGACTTGGTGCCTACTTCACTCCACTTGTTGAATTCGTAATAGGGACAGAAATGCTCAAATCGGTAAATCTTTCTGTGCTCACTCCATTTATTATGCAAGATATTAGCCAGCCAAGCAATGCTACAGGGGGCAGTTTACAGCTTAGTCATAAAATCTCACAGCTTCATAGTAACAGGTCCTCTCTGGAAAGTTGCTGTTTGTCTTTTTCCGCCTGTCCCCTGAGGGGGCCTTACCCTGTACCCACGCTGAACTTAGCAGGAGGCAAGGGCAGGGAACAACCATGCCCATGGAAGGGGACCAGCACCCATGGTGACAGCAACAGGGCTGCCTTCCCGGAACCAGTCTCTTAACATTGCCAGTGTGACAGATCCAACAAAGCTTAGCATGAAAGAGAGAGAATAGTTATTTTGCTCCTGGAAATTCAGTTATAGGGGGTGTTGTTGTAAAGGGCCTCCTTAACATGTTGCCGCTCTCTGCATTACCAGTCATTACTGTACAGCCTGCTCTTAAACAGGGCTCTCGAGCTTCCATCACACAGAGCTTCTGCATTGTCTCCCCCATCCATAAGGTCACTTTGCTAATGACTTCATTGATCCGTACCTTTGCGAGGTTCAATATGTCATTTTCTGCCATGCGATTTCAGTGGTGTGGAGCTTAGCTTCGGGACAGAGCCATCCAGGCATGACACTAAGTTTTGCTGAAATACAGTTGTTTGACAGCTTCCTGGCTAAGATTCAGCCTTTAACATATTTTCAGGCTTCAGGTCCAGAAAGGCAGTAAAATAACAAAGCCAGAAAATCAGAAAAGCAGGAATAATCACATTCTGTTATCATTCAAAGCATTAACTACCTGTACCACACCTAAAATACAGACATATATATACATACACACACACATACCTCCCTTGCCCAGTATGAAAACAAAACCAACCTAATCCATAAATTCACATCAAAAGTTTCCTCCCCTACAGAACATTCAATTACATTCAATTTATATCCATAATCCACCTGTGTGGCTCTGCTAATAATAGTTCTTAGAGCCATTTTTCTTTCCTCTTAAGAAAATGCAATTGCTTTTTAATTGAGAAACAGTCTCATTGGGGAATGGCAAACCCAGAGTTATATCCCCTGGAGATTTCAAAGCATGCAATACAATCACTAGCAGAATGAGCAGTGTAAATGTGGATCTGCTTAATCCCTGTTAATCCCTGGGGTTTTTAGCACATTTGTGTAACAACACTTGCACCTCCCAGATGAGGCGCCCTTGAGTGGACAGCTACGAATACATACGGAAAAAAGTATGGATGGGTTCAGAGAGAGAAAGGATGGACACTCCGGAAGAAGAGATGAAGGATGCCTGTACACATGGCCAGATGCTTGCTCTCCTGCAAGGGGAAAATCTCCACTTGCCCTTTTCAGCCACTGATTGGGAATCACCAACAAGTGACTCCTGCTCTTCATTTTCCCCCCAGTGATTAGTCCTGGTGAGAAGTCCCTCATTTTCGTGACCCCATGTCTGAGAAGAAAATTTTTTTTCTGTTGGACACAGACCTTGTCTCCTGGCCTGGACTGCGACTGCCAGTGAGCTGGAGTGTGATGGACTGGGGATGGATTTGATGCAATGTCTCATTGGTAACCTCGCTGTGGCTGTTTTCACCTCGTGTTAGTCAGCACCTGCCCCTGGGGCTTTCAGCCCAACTTCCCCATTGTGTCCTGCATATCCTCCCCTAGCAGCAGTCTGACCACCAAGCCCCTGACAGTGAAGGAAGAGCACTTGCTGGTAATGTTCCCTTCCAGCAGAAGAGAAGAGATAGGAAGGGTGGGAGGAGGGCTGCCATGTGCCACTGAGATTTGTGACGGCATCAACCAACTCACAGAGCTGCTGCCATGGCCAGCCAAGCCCCTCGTAGAACATCCAGAGTCAGTGTCCCTGCTTACCCACAGACACTTTTGCCCTCCCTCAGGCTCCTCGTTGTTCTTCTGTACACATGGCTAATCCATGTCTCATTTCTCCTTCATTATTAGGCTGCCTTGCAAAAGCTTGTTCTTATCGATCCCATTTTCCAGATCTTTTTCTAACACTCCTCCCTCCAGGCAGCCCCGTAGACCTCACACAGAAGCTGTCTAGACGAATTCAGAAAAACTTGGAAAGCACTTGGATGGTACCACAGGAGGTTAGGCAGGAAAGTTAATCAGGAAATTGCTGTCCATTTCCTCCACAGCACAGTTTGAATTGCGGATTGTAAATAAGGCATGAGATGCACTCTGAATAATGAAGAGAAATTATGAAAAGTATGAAATGGCTTATCATGAGATCACAATTTATTTTGGATGGCGAATGTAGGAGAGGTTCCCAGGCAAAAATTAGTATGCAAGTAAGTAGGTACAAGATGAAAGATGGTATCATAATACATATGAAAATGGGAATCAAATGAATATTGCCCAGACAATCCTAAGTCTAACCATTCTTATATTCCAAGAGCTTAATTTTGCTGTTTTAAAATCCTCTTACATTCAGAGGATCAAGGTCTTATTTTGTTAATCGCTTGTATGGAAATGCGCCCAATGTGGAAAAGAAATTCAGTGACCAATAAAACAGCCAAAATAGCATTCCATGTTTTTGTCATTTCATTGATGTTTAACTTGCCTGTACACTGAAGTATGGGGTTTCAGCCATGTCTTTACTTAAGAGAAAAAGAGCTTTGCTGAGCAAGAAAAAAAAGTCCCAGGAAAAACCTAGTGACATAAAAAATGTTCTTTACTTTTGGTATATTCAGCATTTTTCCTGAGTAAAGTTCACCGAACACTCACATGAATAAAGTAATTTTTTTATTTAATTGGATTGAGCCTGGAGAGAGAAAACCAAATAAATCTTTAAGTGAGAGCAGGGAAGGATAGGGGGAAAATCTTCAAGGTAAAGTGAGAAATGGTAACACTCTCACAGAAATTTCCTATGGCAGAGTATTATTTTTGATGGTGGGTTATTTTTCCGGACTCACGCACTTAAAGGCAGAACGTTGCCTATCTCATTCATAACATGGGTCATAGGATTTCATCCAGCTGGTCCTGCTTTAGGACCATATCTGAAAGAGCTGAAATTATCACAGGCAGACTCTGGTCCAGCTCAGTGGTGGGATGAGGAGGATCCTGGGGTAGGCTACAATATTTCTGTACTATCCCACCAGCTTGGATCCTTTCTGTGTCATCAGCAGAAGTTTCTTACTTGATTTGTTCATCAGCAGTGAATTCAGCACAGCCAGAATCCTTTTTGGGTTTGGAGGCTCTGGGAGCTAACAGAAGACTTAGAGTGCCCCATTTAGAGTACCCCACGACATCAGCACTGGGATGAAGCTGGACAAACTTCAATCCCTTGCTGCTTCCTTAAAATTAGAGACTCCATCCCAGCTGAAGGGGCTCAGGTAGAGCTTGGGATGAAACAGCAGTGGTTCAGGCTGCAGTAAGCACTACAGAGTTCCAGGCACAATTTTACATGGCCTCATGGGCTTTGAGCTGCTATGCTCTTATTGCTAGTGGTTTACAAATTAGCTGCATCAAGACTAGATCCATTCTACTTGTGATGGCTGCAATTGCAGCCTGGTAACTTGAGCAGCTTGATCCCTTTTGCTCTTTTAGGTCAACAATGAGAAGGACAAATGATCTGCTCTGAGCAATCTTTCTCCATGATGTCTCACAGCTCAACCTCATCCACACACGCGAAGGAGAGTTGGAGAATGGCAGCCTGGTGTGTAGATGGTAAGCACACCCACACTCCCCCATTTCTGTGTGCCAATTCATTTCAGAGCTATTGACTTCTGCAGGGATTTAACTTCAGGGTCAACATGAGAGTTAGGTGAAAGAAACATTCACTTTGGTGAGCTCCTTTGTAGGGCTGGGAAAGGAGACAAGACTCTTTAACGATAGCAATTATCCTGAAGGTTTTGGCAAATCCTGTCAGTCAGCAGGCAGCTTTTAGCTCAAAAGGAAGCAGGGGAGTGAGTGTGATGGTGATACTTGAGTGGTCTGCACCTGTTAGTTACTACCTGTGAAGGAGCTGGTAGGTCTTGCAGACTGGTGTCCTCCTTACAAGATCAGAAACTGCCAGTGTGCATATCATGTTGGTAATCCCAGGAGAGAAATCAGAAGCTAAGCTGGAACGAAAACCGCTCACCTTCGCAAGGATGCATCCTCCAGAGCAGGATGGAAATGCATCAACAGCATGCTGTGATTTGACACAGCAAGCACAGCTACTGCCCAGGCTGCACACAAACTGAGCGGGGAGAGGGAGTTAGGATGCGGACTTGTTAATCCAGCACATCTCAAAAGTGCTATAAAAATAGGAGATATCTTATTTACAAATGAGATCTTATTTTTAGCACTGGGGAGAAAGGAAGTGCGGAGGGCTGTGACACTGTTGTTCACACTTGTTCATTTACCCAGGCTTCCCCCGGAGAGACCAGCAGCTAGCACAGGCTAGCAGAGGAGGCTTGCAGTAGGAGAGCCAGTTTACACAATTTACTTAGGAAAGAAGACCTTTTGTGGCAGTCAGAGCAGCACAAAACATGTTGTTCTTCACTATAGGGTGAGCTATCTCAGGCAAATGCTACCTATTGAACGAGGAGATGAAGAGCTCCAGATGGAAAGACGAATTTCCTTTTCTAGGATCCAAGAGAGTGGGCTGATGCTGTTGCAAGCGGAGATGAAGGCTGAGTTGGAGAGTGAGGATCTGGCTGCAGATCTAAAATTTGTTGGGTGGAGGGGGAGAGATGTGCTGGCCCAAATGCTCACAGAGAAACTGTAGGATGAAGAAAACTGAAGGTACTTTTAAATGTAGTTCTGACCTTCAGCACAGTAACACCTGCCTTCCATCTATGTCCTTAAGTCAAGATGTTTGTGCCTTAAAAAAGCACAGATGAGAACACCCCACCCTACATTACAGCGAGAGGATGGTATTCACTTATTGACCATGGCAGTCCAGCTGTCAGAACATCTCCCTGGCAGCACTCAGGCTCATCCTCCCTCACTGGGCCCATCCCTCAAGTGGGGACAGTCACAGCTTACATCTGTACCAGCCTTCTGTTTGCCTGCGATGCCCCATTCCCCTCTGTCCCCGTCTCCTCCCGTACACCAGATCTTCCAGCCTTGTCCAGAATCTTGGTCCCTCCCCAGCACTCACTGCTCCCTGCCTCTGCACCATCCTGGCATGAGTGCACCCTTGACATCTTTCCTCCACAACTCTTGTGTCCCCACAGGGTCATTCCAATCCAGGCTGAGAAGATTTTCACTCCACGCTCTCGACGATTGGCAGTGTGTCCGTGCTGCCCATTGTCCAGCACCGACACAGGCTGGTGTGCTCCCCTCCCCCTCTCCCGAGATAGCCGCACTTCAGAGGCAGCTGCACGGCTTTTTATAGATGGGACTTAATGCCACTTGACGGACCACAGCGCTATTTTTGTGCCAAGTTAACACAGCCTTAGTATTCTGCGCGTGCGAGTGCTTCACCCAAGACTAGTTGCTGAAATATAAATACCACTCAACCAAAGTTATTTAGAACTTCAGTTGGATCGACCTGATCCGAGCCAATTATTTTCTCCGACAGAATTAATTAGACTGCATATAAAGTGAGTGAGATGTGAAAGACAGGTCTGCAGAATTACTTATTCCATTAACAGTTGCTTTGGAAAAAAAGAGGCTCTGTCCTTGACTTGGCTGTGCCATGGCCTCATCAAGAAGAAGGGAATCAGGGTTTTCACATGGGAAGCTGCTCTGCTGGCAAACACAGTTCACTTGGTGTTAGTTTGCATCAACAAGCTCCCTGCTCTCTTATATTCATGAAGATAAGGGCTGGCTGTGTAAATGCTGTTGCAGAATCCAAACTCCCTCCCTGCTCAAAACAACTGTTGCTCAGACCTCTGTGGAACTAATTTATTGCCAAAGAGAGTGAAATGTAAATAGTTGCAGCAGGTACGCGAGCAGGCGTTTCTTCACTGAGTATTACTTGGAGAAGAGCCAATCGGTGCCTGTACACAGAGCTGGAGGGAGCAGCTTTTCAAGCATGAGAGAAAAGTAGGACTGGCTTCAAAAGCAATGATTATTTTATGGGAATGACTCCAGCAAGGTGGGGAGGGACTGAGAAACTCTTTTTTTCAAGACCGAAACTCACACTCGAGGTTCCTTGGGACTCATTTCTTCTCCAGAGCTCAAAAAACAATGAGAGCAGCTCTGCAGCTCCAGTTCTATGTGAGTACTGGGTTCTGGGGAGATAAACATCCCAGTAACTTAGTATAGACAAAGTCTATTTTTTTTTAAACACAGACCATGAGGAAAAAGATGCAACTGAGACATAGGGCTGGGGCAGAGTTTCTCATCCTCTGCACAGGGAGGGGAGTTCACATCATCCCACTGAGCCTCCCTGTGCCCTTCTCATGGCTGCTCCAGTAACAGAGGTCTGGTTGCACCAGGGCCTGTAGGGATTGGGGAACCATCCCCAGCCCCAAGAACCAACATTTTACATCTCATAGCCAATGAACTCTGGCCCTCCGCATTCACCATCCTCTCTGACAAAATCCACCAGGGCTCTTCCTGTGCAAATCACTATCCCTGGTGTTACAATGGAAAGAGAGATTGTCTCTGGTGGCAGATGAGTCACTTGCATCCTCTTCTTTTCCAAGACCAGTTTCTTTTCAAACTCAGAGCCTAGGTGTCCAGCCTTGTGGGGAGGGAGGCTGGGACACCAGGGAAGACACCACCTTGTCCCTGCAAACAGCTTCATCTCAGATGTAGTTTCATACCATTGTGATTCTTCCTCCACCGGCTCTTTGGATCTAACTCCTCAAGGGCGGGTTAATATGGAAAAAAGATGACCTACAGAACATCTAATAGTTGTAAAACATATGGCACATAACCTGCAACATCATCACCCAGACTGCAGGGCAGACCCCTCCACAGCACAGGACTGCCACTGTCACCTCTGCCAGGTCAGACAGAGCTTGGGACTCTGCTGTGGTGCAGCAGAAATCAAAGGTATTAGTTCCTATTTTGTGGGGTTATTTTAAGCACCATTATCCTGTTTCCTGAAACACAGTAATGCTTTGCAGTTAACTGTGCTTTGGGGAGGAGGAATGGACTATATAGTCTCCCAAAATCCCTCCCCAGTTCCATAGCCCGGCTTGAGAAGATCAGAGCAATCTTGAGAGGTGCTTGACTCCATCCCCTACACCCTCTTATCTGCTCTGGAAGGCTTTCAGTGAAGGCAATTCTGCAATATCCTCCTTCTCCCCATGCTCAGGGTTTACAGCTCTCCTACAGGCTGTAGGATATTACAGGAGATTGGACCTAATCTTAGGGTATGTTTCTATATATTATGCCAATTATTTCTCATCCTGCCTATATGAGACAAGCAGGAAAGTAAAAAACAGCTCTCTGTGTATTGAAAGCTTTGTTATTCCCCTCAGTTATCTACTTTCTAGACAAAACCAAACCCACTTATCTTGTGCCTTCTGAAACTTTTCCCTTTTTTGCTGCTTTGCCCAGATTGTCTCTGACACGATATCCAAATCTGGCCACATTGCACCAGGTGGGATCTCAGCAGCACTGGGTGAAGTGGCATAAGTAGCTCTCACACCGTCTGCCTGCTAACACCGCCTACCCAAAGATTCACCTTTCTCAAAACACCAACATATTATTGGCTTGCTCAGTTTGCAGTAAGCCAAAACCCCAGCTCCGGTTCTTCTGTAGTGCTCTCTCAGCATTTATTGTGCAATCTGTTTTTATGCATTTGATTTCAATGCGTAATACTTCCAACTTTTCTCAAAATAATTCCATCTCACTGGGTCCAGATAATTCTTCCAGCTTATTGAGACCACTCTATTTCTTATTATGTCCTCCAGTCTCATTATAGCTCCTTCCCAGCTGGGTGTCTGCTGCACATGAAGTCTCTTCCATCATCCACCATGATAATGAACATAGTGAACAGAAATAGTCCCAAGGAAAAAATTCCCCTGCAGAATCCAACTTGAAATGCCTTCTCATTTTGACAAGAGATGATTGCTAACCAGTCAGTACACTTTTTCAACCACTTCAATGAGACTTCATGGCAATTTCTTTTCTAATGAAGATTCACCCCAAAAAAAGCACTGAATACTTCAAACACCTCTTCATCATGCTTTATTTGTTCTTTGTGTCCCTTAAGTAATGGAGCTACAACTCCCTTTGCCTCACTCCTGCTTCTCACACATTTAGGAGAATTGTTTTTGTTGTTTCCTTGCCTTGATTTTACTATTTGCAAAACCCTTTTCTTTTTTTTATTTCAAGTAATGACACACTCCTGATGCAGCTATATAGGGTTTACTGTAGATTCTACTGCTTGTCTGCACTGTTTTGCTTGTAATATAGCCATCAGCTTTCTGCACTTCTTCACTTAGAATTTCTTCCTGAGACTCTGCCTAACTGCTCTCTGAATTTACTGAACTCTGCCTTATCTTTTTAAGACCAGGTTTTCATTCTATCACACACAGACCCTGAAACAACCAATGATTTGTTCTTCATCCTCAGTTTTAGTGAAGACGAAACAAAACACAGAGAATGTCTAATTCTAAGTTCATATATTGCCCCCCTCCAGGGAAGAGATGGATGGGCAGGATAATCTGCTCTCTTTTCTGTGCTTGATCTGTAGGTAAAGGACATTGACTTACTGATTTGGAAATCTAGTAGGTTTCGTGAGCACACCAAAGAAAGGGTGGGAAATCCTGTTAATTAAGGCAGGGGGATCTTAACTGACACATGAGGGAGATGTTTTAATTTGTTCTTTGAGAGATGGACATGACTAGCAGCAATCTAGGATTATTGGATAACTTGGGCAGTGGTCAGAATGGAGAGAACATAATTTACCACATCCAAATCAGCTATCAAGGGAAAGGAAGTTGGAATTAATCTAGTAGTATCAGAAATCATCCAGAGACTTCAACAAAAATGTGAAACATTTATCCTAACATAGCATTAAAATCAGAAATGAAAACCACGAAGGAAGTCAGGAAATTCGCTGACCAAGTCCCCTTGGTCCACTTTTCACAGGAGTGCCATTAGAGGAGGAGACACAGAGTTTTTGGTGCCTGTTAACATATCACTGTCACTGTGATGGATGAGAGAAGCTCTTGGTTGGGAATTCAGAGGAATAAGGAAAGTGTTGACTTTTTCATTTTCTCAATAAATAAGGGTTAAATACTGCAAAAAGAGGTTTAGAAATATTTCAAAACCTAATTTTACTATTTTATAAGCTTATAGAGGAAGAATCACATATGTGACTTTCTCAGGAACACTGGCAACGGGCCACATCACAAAAATACTTCTTTGCACATACCTCAAGAAGAGGCCAAGCGCATTTATGATACATATATTAATTCTTCCTAGACACTACAGCCACTGCTTGAGTGAGGATCACAAGCCTTACCCTGAAAGCTATTGAGTAACTTCAATAAAATTCAGAAAGAATTGTTGATGGTCAGTGACTTAACTATGTTACCTGGAAATTTTGACAACCATTTATGCATCTGGATACCCTTATAAACCTAAACCTCTTTCTCCCTACCTCTAGCACCAAGCTTTTTTCAGATGAGGGTCTCAAACATCTGAGCAGAGAAGGGTCGTTTCACTTTGGAGTAAAAGTAGGTGCAAATGTGGTCTCCTTCCAGACTTGGAAATTGATGCTTCAGTGGTGACAGAGCACCTTTAGCAAACCTCTCAGCTGAGCTACAAAAAGGTTGGTTAAGGCTTTTTAAATCAGCTGTACTAATTTGGAGTAAGGAGTAACCTGGCTTTCTGAAGTAATTGCTTTTCTGTTCTCTTTCCCTATCTCTTTTCCAGAGGCCAGGTTTGCAAGCAGCTTGACCTGTTTCTCATTTTCATGCCAAATTGCTCCTTCAGTTCATCCCCTCCTCCAGGCAGAAAGAGGAGTATGTGGAGGAGACTGATGTTTCCTGACAGCCCTACAAAGCATTACTGCTTTCTAAGGAAAATCAAGGCCAGCCAGGCTGCCTTGCAACCAAAAGCCCTGCCTCAGGAGGCTGCCTGCCCAAAGGATGCAGCAGGGCACAGCTGGATCCAGCAGTCGCTTCCCTGGAATGCACAGGCTTAACCAGAGTGGCACTGGACAGAGGGAGCTGAGAAAACTCTGGCCAGCCCCAAACCTTTCGGTCTGGCTGTGGTATGGTGGCACCAAGCCACTCCTTCAGCCCAGCTCCTCAGGCCTGCCTAGACACAGACAACAAATGGATGAAAGGATGTGCTGCTCAGGGCTGGTCTGAGCCTGTCCTTGGCTCCACTTCCAGCTGGAGCAGGCTCAGTCACCAAGTCCTGCTAAACAGACTGTCAGCCACGCTCAGCCACCATTAATTTATAATAGAGACAAGGCCACCTACGCCTTGAACACGCACCGTGAGCTGCAGCTCTACATTTACATGACATTCACAGTGGGTCATTCTGAGGGCACGGACCCCTAGAGAAGTTGTCAGCCTGTAAGATCAGAAGTGAAGTTACAGTCATGCATGTGCTTTCAGGCTGTGGTGAGCATGAAGAAATTACCTCACCTTCCTTTTGCCACAGAGTAAGGGCATGAATGTGAATTACCACCCTAAAGTAGCTGACAGGCTTTAGGCTGACTCTCCAGCTTGTTCCTGCTAGGATGCTGATTTGCCCTTATTCTCTGAGTCCTTGGGTTTGATGCTTGCTCGTCTTGTAGAGTAATTTGCATTTTCGTATATGGTTCCAAAAAAGAATAATAGCATTTTACATGTGTAAATGAGTATAAAGTACACCAGGGAAGGGAGAATTAGACCCTTATCTTTTGAAAGAATGTCAAAAAAATGGGAAAATTTGGACTTGAGCCAAAGGATATTTCCTCATTTTGAATCTAAAATGCTAAGAGAATTGTATTAAAAAGCATAATTATGGAAGAAAAAAGCTTTAGCTAAGGTTGTATTGCTAAATATTCAAAATCACCTTCTGCACAAAATCTTACCCCTTCAAAAATCCTCTGAAATTAAGATAATGTATTCATTACGGTACTCAAAAGATTTCCATTTCAATTTATTGTCAAGGTTGAGAGGTTCTGAATAGGACTCCTGGGGAAAAGGGCAACTTCTCTATTAAAAAGATAGGACTTTACTGCCTGTAAGTCATTTTCAAACACTGACTAATGCAGCCACAGAGTAACATGGTGGCACCGTGTTATTTAGGATAGCTGTGATTCCCCTTGCAATTCCCATTTCATAGTGGGAAGCTGAGGAACAGCTGTTGAACATTTTCTTCAAAGCAACAATCAATGGCAAGGCAATTCTTGGAGAGGATTCCTGGACTCCAAGTACGAGCATGATATGAATACTTCACACAGGTTATCAGGAGCTTTCCTAAATGCCTTCCATGCAGTCAGAATAATCCTAATTCTGCCTTCTGGCAGTGAAAGGGTGAGTAACTCTATCAGGGGGAGAAAGAACAGCTTCTTCATGACTCATGGACCATTTGGATCCAAGTGGTTTTGGGGTTTTTTGGGGTCAGATTGTTTGGGGTTTTTTTGGGGGGGGAGGGAACATTTGCATTAAGGAAAAGAAATAATCACCCACACAAAAGCTGTAGATTCCTAAAGAATCCATTTGACTGGCTGCAGTATCCATTTTTTCTCTTCCACTCACGGAGAAGGCTCATCCTAGCTCCTGAGCAGAGGCTTCTGCGCAGTAAGCTGTGACTCCTCATGGGTCTACGAGCCTAGAAGTGCAAACTGGAGGGAAACTGTGGCTCCAAATGCAGTTCTGCGATGAGAAAATTTTGTGAACTGCAGCTCTGGAAGCCGCTGCTTCAGTCTCCTATGCATTGGACAATGTGGAGGATGCAATCAAAGTCGGAGTTTGTCCAAGAATTATGCAATAGCTGAGTTCTGAGAACAAAATGAACCTACAGACAAGGAAAATTTGATTTCCTTCAAAAAAAGACCTGCTATTTTAGGTCAAGAAAAAGCTGTGGGATATGTATGAGTGTGGCTTCATCACATAACCTTCTAGTCGAGGTGAGGCATCTGTCTCAGTTCAACTGTTATTACGTCAAGCTGAGGAGGCAAAATATCCAAGAGGTCCTGAATCAATCTTCAAGAATAAAGGACACTTGTGCAAGTGACTGTCTCTAGGGAACAGACTCCATAATAATGGTCTTTCTCCAGAAGCACAAAATAGTTTCGAACAGAAAGGCCCAGAAAAAAATCTTGTTGATGGATCTGAACCCCAAACAGTGAAGGATCTTGATCTGAGCCAGGGGATGTCTTACATAATCTTAATGATGGAAAGAGAGTAATTCTTTCTTTCTTTTTTTCTCTTTTCCTCCCTCCCTCCCTCCCTCCCTCCNGGCCTAGAATTGTGTAGGGCACATCGTAGATTTCCTCTCCATGGCTTTAGGGTCCCACTCTGTTCCTGCTTCATCTTTACATCTCAAAATATCAATTATTTCCTTCCTTCCTTCCTTCCTTCCTTCCTTTCCTCCCTCCCTCCCTCCCTCCCTCCCTTTTGAGGATGCCCCATCTCTGGAGTTGTTCAAGGCCAGGTTGGATGCAGATTTGAGCAATGTGGTCTAGTAGAAGGTTCTCTGCTTATGGCACAGGGGTTGGAACTAGGTTATCTTTAAGGTCCCTTCTAGTCCAAACCTTTTTATGTTTTCATGAAATTGTTCTGTCAGATCTATGAGGAGCACTCAATCAAAGTTGTACATGCTAAAAAAATCCATTGAAAGAATGTTCCCTACAGGTAGACAGCACATTAATGAAATAAAGTATTTTCCTCAAATTATGCCCAAGGAGAAATTAATTACTGGGGGAATGAGGGAAGAAAAGGATCTCTACCTTCTGCAGTCTCAGGGTACTGTGCTATTTTTGCCTCTTGAAAACTAATTTCCATGAAACATTTCTGCAGAGTGCATATTTTCTAAACACAAGTTCCTTAGCAGCCTTGCTAATATTAATGCCGTAATTCTAGAATAAAGAGACAGTGCCCTGCTCCAAAGGCCTTTAACTGGGAAAAGCTCTATTTCAGAGGGATCCTACTGCTCGTGCCACGGCATTGTAAGTAACCACTGCCCAAGTGGGAGTCAGACTGACGGAGGGAGGCTTAAACTCCCCGAAAGTAGGTGCGGGGGAGGGTGTATATTAACTCCAGTGGTATAGGCTTAGTTCATGCCCAGAATACAAATACAACTCCACTCTGATTTTTTTGTCCCTTGCTGGCTCATGCTGATGCCAGATTCTGGCGTAACACTGTGAACAGCATTTGCTTGCAGTTGGTTTCAGTAAGGGGAGTTTACAACAATGATGATGTAGCTTGCAAGGCGTTCCTAGAATTATGTGTATGCTTTAAGCAGTGCTGCTTCAATGCTCCCTGCTTCTCCAACTTGCCTTCCATATCCTTTTTTATCCCATCTGCACCACTTTCCCACCCCTCCTGCCACCCAGCAGATATCAGAAAAACACTTGGGCTTTTCCCAATCAGCCTTGTGTTCAGAACAGAAGAACAAGTGCCTCAGCTTGGCACACTGAGACAGGGCCAGCCCCAGTGAAACATCTGCCTGAATACACTGAGAACATTACCCCTGCCAAAGGGCTGCAGGTGAAATTCTGCCCCGGAGAAGTGGGATCCAGGCTCAGCTGCTGCTCCCGAGACCACCACAACAGTGTCACCCTGTCGCAGCCGTGTGGTGCTGTTTGCTGGATGGTGAAGTGCTGCGACCTTCCCGAAAGCACCTCCGAAATGCAGCCACTTCTGTCAGGGTCACTTTACACACACTCACGCATTCACACACTGGCTAGCTTCTTTGACAAATCGACGGCAGAGACGGGAAGGACTCCCGTGTAGAGTTCCAAGAGTGAGGTTTATTTCACACCACATGCATGAAGAATTCCAGCGACAAGAGCCCAGAACAATGGGGCGCTGTGTCTAGGTTTTTATATGGGGGCGGGGAGAGCATCGGGGACCAATGATCTGAGGGCATGGGGTGGGACATAGGCAGGGCCGGGGTAAGGGAACCAATAGGGAAACCTGAGGGAGGAACAAAGGGACAGGGGCCAAGGGGAGAACGGGGATGGAAGAACTTTCTGGGGCCTTAACATAAGGGAAAAAGGGGCAGGGAGGCCAACGGGCCAATCGGGGGAACAGAACTGGGGTACATTAGCATAGTAGAACAAAGCATCCTGGGAGAGGCCATCGTGTCACCCTAACCTGGAGATCTCTCAGGGTCTATCTCTTTAGTGGATGCTTACACTCTTTGCGTAGTATGCTTTCTGATTTCCGCATTTTTTTTCAACAGTACTTACTTGGCTGTTGTTCTCTGAGCTATTGCTTTTTACCCCAGCCTATCTATGTAAACGGTAGGAGCGCAGACCATTGTTGTGAGGTATTCACAGTAAATGACAAAACTGTTGGGAGATTTATCTTTGGAGGTGGAGAGGTGCATGATAGGACCCTGTTTCTAGCATTTCTTTTATGGGCTACTTGATCTCCCAATCCTGCCCTATACCTCCAGCGTATGGTGCCATCCTATGCCTTCTGTCTTGGCAGTGGAGGGGAAGCCAGCACAGGGGGACTGGTATGGGCTTGAGAAATCATCTTCTCTTCCTCCTGTCATCTGTCATTCTTTCAATGCAGCACTTCTGTGCCTACTTGAGGTTTATGCTTGTCAGCATCAGCCAGTCTTGTCCCCACAGGTGGAAGCCATTCTGCTGGCATGCGCAATATGGCAAGAGGTATAGCAGAGGTGCCAACTCCCACAGCAGGCAGGTGAGGCAGCCATCACTCATGCCTCAGTCTCTGAAGAGCCATTGACCAAAGGAGAGAGGAAGGAAAGCCTTCTTCGTTGCTACTGTAAGAGCGAGAAGAAAACAGAATTTGGTGGTGCATGTTCTATGAAGTTGGTATTAACCCTCGCATGAGCAACTAGACAATGCTCAGGGCCCTGCAAGTTGTTTCCATTCTTAGGGGAAGCAGTGTCAGTCTTCCATGTCTTTGATGGATCCCTGATCACTGAGTAAAGCCTCAGAAGTGTCTGGTTTTCACGGATGCTGTAAGCCTTAGAAAACAGGAGATTGTTCGCTGCCCACAGCCTTGACTTGATTTGACTTGAGAAGTCCCCCACCTCTGGAATTTCTTTCAGTGCCTGACTCCCAACACCTTTTCAAGTGATGCTGAAGACTTCCTCTGCTGCCTCCATTCCCAGTTTTTGTGGCCTTCTTGCTCTCCCCTCCCAAGTGTGCAAACTCCCCTTGCTCACACTATGCCCTTAGCACGTCCCCAGTTTTGGGCAATGAATGACCACTGTTATTCCTGCTCTTTGCCTGCAAAAAGGTCTTATTCTTTCCATAAAGTTCTTGGAAGAAACGTCTTACGCTCCTAATGCCAGAAGAAAGTGTTAAATATTACCTGTATCGTCTTAATGCCTCAGAGGCTCATTTGCAGGCCTAGTACAACAGCACAGTGTTAATCTAGACATACACAGCATCATGACTGTCATCATGGGCTATAATGTGCTGGACTCCATGAACACAGCAGTTTTCTTGCTCTCCGTGATGTATAAACCAACAGCCTCTGTGCAGAAAAAACTCAGAGGCATGGCTGTACCTGAGAGCAGTGCCTCCTTTCTCCTTCAGGTCACGGGAGAGAAGACATGCAATAAAGGGTTTTACCCATTCAGATTCATCTGGCCTGTGCACCATGTCCTCAGAAACATCCTCCCTTCAGGCTGTGCCAGTCATGTCCTACCTGGTTCCACATCACTCGCATCCAGGATGAGTCACTGGGCCCTTTGCAGGCATGTTTCCACCCGGCCAGCCAGCCATGGCTCAGGCTCTCCTTAGCACAGAACATTCCCAGATTCATAAACAACTCTCAGCATGTGACACCACTTCCTCTCTTTGGGAACAAATAACTCAGTGTGTGGGTTCAAAGTGGGACTCTTGCAGTCTCTTCGGTGTCTCTGCACACAGCAGGACTGAGCCCGGCGGCTCTGACGCACAAGTGGGATGGTGCAGTAGGATTTGTGGTCAGACAGTTGCCTTGCTCCGCTCTGGAGTGTTCCTGTCCTCACTGCACATATCTCAGGTGCCCCTGAGGTGGGTCCTGGCCCACCATAAACTGCACACCAAAAAGTGTGTCAAAGTGCAAACTGAACAGGAGCCTCCTTGGAGAGGACTGCAGGGGAAGCTGAAAGACAAAACCGCATGTCTGGAGGACACTATCCTCACTCACAGATAAGAGACCTCCTTGAGAGCAGAACCAAAGTGATAGCAAGGTTCCTGTGAAACACTCGTGACAGCATTTCTAAAATCTGTGCTATGCTCTCACAGTTCAGTTTCTTACAAACAATCCCGTTTAGAGGCATGAACTGTAAAGTGCCTGGGGATGGCTGTTGGAAAATGGGATTTTTGAATTTCAATGAACTTTCAAAGAAGACTTACTGCTCAGGACAAATGCACACCTTTCCTCCACTTAAAGTTGTAGGAGAATGAAATCCAGTTGTCAGACAGGCAAGTTGATCTGAAAATGCCCTAAAACCCAGAAACCCAGTCCTCAGCTTCAAAACTACCCACAAAACTACTTTTCTTTTCCTTTCATTATTGTTTATCTCACCTTTTAAAATTCTGCTGATACCTTCAGTAGCATATGAACTGGACAGGTCTCTTCTTTTAAATCCCTCTGCAGAAACAGAAGAAATATTCTTGCTTTTGGTAAATGCAGCAGTGCAGGTGCTCCTTGCAGATAAGGTAAAAAAGCAACTTCAAACACTAGTTACAATTTATGTGGGCCATGGCTGAATTTTTAGCAGCTGAGTACCAGAAACAAGTTCTGGGATATGAGTACATATTTAATATTTGTCTTTATTTGAGCACAAAAATATGGGTTCGGAGACAGGTTAAATGATGGGGTTTCTCCATTGTAAGAAAAAAAGGCACCGAGGTAATGTTCAGGTCTGTTGGCCGTGAGCATGCGGTTTGTTTTGTGTTACAAAATCAGACAATATTAAAGGAGATGTCCATTTTGGAGCAAGCAGCTGAATTCTGGCAATGACAAGAGGCCACTAGGGAAACAGACTCATTTCTTAAAAGATGTGAAAATGGTTGCTCTGAATCACTGAGTGCCTCACCCGAGGCAATGAGCAGGGTAAAGGCATGCCACAGCCACCAGTCAAATCAAGCTCACCCAGCGTGGAGGAGTAGCACCAAAACCACCCTGCTTCTCCACTCCACCTCCTCTCCACTAGATTAGACAAACCACAGTATCCTCAACCTCACCGTCAGAGCTTCCTCCTGTGCCACGAGTGCTGACAAGGTTTATTCCCACTCTGATAGCGGGTACTGCAAGGAGGCAAGCCAGACCCCAGCCCCTCGTGCCCAAGCTCTTCCCACAGCACCATTGTGGGTCTCCACATACAAAACTGTGCCATGTCCAAAGCACAGAAGACCGCACAGAGCTGGCAGGTCTTATGCCCCCAGTTTGGGACCCAGACAGTGGCCATGTTTGCAGAAATTATGCTGCTGTGAAAACCCAGCTTTCAAACCCCAGGATGCTGTTTCCCAAGTCTGGCAGAGGATGAGGGGCAAAGACAATCACTGGGTGGTTTGGGGTATATGAAAATTTTGTGCAAAGGTGTCTGCTTCAAAATGTCTATGCCATAGCAACCAGGAAAGTTGTCCCATGGATGACTACAATACTGATTCCTGATCTGGTCTCTAAAGGCGTGTGACATGGAATTTTTAAAACTAATGAGCTATGATCAAGTGTTTTACATTTTTGTCAGCCCCACACATTGAATTATGGTTTCTCAGATCTTTTATGGGTTGCAGTTGAATTTCTTTTTCAGTATCGAAGACTGCATTCTTTTTCTCTGTAATATATTTTTAAGAGTGACAAGAGATCAATAAAAACATGTAATTTAAGGATCCATAAGCCCCACATAATTTAGCTTCATATACCATGCTCTAATAAAACAAGACATACCAGTCAGGTGGTTTGCACGCAGGTATGTACATCTATGTCTCTGGTTTAGTTTATGTTAGGCTTTATGTTTATAAGCTCTGACAGCTATTTAACACTTTATTAGGAAAGCCAAAATGCAATTAAATATTGTAACGTGAGTCTCCTCTCCTCGGGTTCAGTTGAAAACAATGGCCTACCCCCACCTTTTGCATGAGAAAGAAAGAAAGAAAAGACAGTGTTAATCACTCCCCATCCTTTGCAATTTTTATGGGCATTTGTTGCAGTTAAATAAACGAGCAGCATTTTTCTGTAGAATTTCCTCTATAGACCTGGATGACTGTGACAGATAGTCAGCAGCCAGCCTCAATTATAAATAACTTTTGGATATTTAAAATGATCCTGCCTGGAAAAGGGAAAGCTGTAAGGCAGAGAGCCCTGATGCTCTCCATGGGGATCTCCTTCCCTGTATAAAGGACAGGGCTACGAGCTAGACAGAGAGCTCAGAGCTGCCCAGCTGCTCAGCAGCAAGTTGGTGTGAAGAGTCAACCAGCCACACTAATATGTCCCTCGGTTGCAGCCAATGTCACACCAGGCCAGTGGAAGGAGCCAGGAGAAAACTTTCCTTCTGTAAAAGTGAGTGGCAAGCTGCTGAATCACTCTGGCAGGCAGGAGTCAGCATGTCTAGGAGAAGTGAAAGTCAATGTCTCCTGGAGGGAATATTAATAATAAAAACCAAAGCAAGGACATTCAGAACTCGAAAAGATCTTTACATTTAGAAAAAAAAACATTCCAAGAGTGACTCCATGCACAAATTAATATTTCAGGAACCGTAAACCAATATTCATTTTATATTTATGATACAACATTATTCATCTTCTAGAGTTTCAAAGTATTTTACAGCCGTGTGCTAATAAAGCATCTCATTTGCTGTGAAATGCAGTCATCTTGTCACGGGAGCACAGCGGCTGACAGGACTGTCTAGGGCACGGGGGAGAAAAAGCTGCCCTCAAGGGAATTTGAGAGAGATCAGCACTGCTGATCTTCCTTTTAAAGTCCAGGATGGGCCAAAATATTTACAGGAGCTGGGCTTAGGGAGACAAGACAAGTGGAAAAAATAGGTGTAACAACCACGGCTGAATAGAGAAGTTTTAGACAAGTCCTTGTTGAAATCTGACTCATCCAGTGCAGATGTATAAATACATGATAAATCATGCAAAGCAGATTTTATTGTCCTTCCTCCCATTCATGTCATAGCAGAAACTAGCAACTGTCAGGAGCAAACCAGCTGGGATCCCCTCCTTGCTGGGTCTCATCCCTTCCTCAAAAGTGGAGAGGAAGCCTTCGTTTCTCCTTCTTCCCATCCCTGGCAACCTTTCCCCAGCAGAGGAAAAGAGATGCAAAGTTAACCCTTTTGTTTGCTGGGGACTGTCATTATTCATCAGTCCATATGTATATCAACCCATTACATAGATTGAATTGATGTGAACAGTCAATTCAAACAGTAACAACCAGTAATACTCTTCAGGAAAAAAGTGCAGAATGCAACACTTCTGCCACCAAACTAAATAATCCTGTATGCATAAATATTCTTGAAATACAAAATTTGTATCAGAGGCAGCAGAAGCTGTGATATGCGATGTGCTTTGTTACAGTCTGATGTAGATAAAAGTCGAATAATGCACCCTTGAAGATATACGTACCCAAATCCAATTTTCCTCTCAAATAGAAGTACAATAAATAAAATAGGCATCCAAAACTGTCTGCATAACTCCAAGCAAATGCCATGTGCTTGGTTTTTTATGTGTTTAGGAATATATATGTACATAGGGATGTACATACACATGAATAAGAATTTGTTTATTCAGGGATGGAGTTTGCTTTTGGTCTCTCTATGAAGATTGAGTATTTCTAAAATAACCATTAGAAATCGAGTGAGAAGGGAAACGGGGAAAAAAAACCCCTTTAATTTTTATTTGGAACAAGTTCCTCTTTATCAATAGGGTTTCTGTTTGATAGGAAAATTCCCATGAAAAAAATTAGAATAAATTGTTAGCTGTAGCTTACTAATGCAAATGCAAGCATAATTTGGTGGAAATGTAAGTTAACAGGTGTCAAGGGCTGTTGATTCAGAGCATGACAACAATCAACATGGGCCGCTTGAGGGTTTTCAGCTGAGATATTTTACACAAGTCTTTCCAGCTGTGTACGGTATCTCAGACAGCATTACTATCTTCTTGAGCAAGTCCTCAGAGGTCCCTAGGACAGCAGCCCAGGCGTCAGGTGTTTGCACTGTTTCACAAGACAGGGAAAGCAGCGACTCTTTTGGTCACTGCAGTGTAAGAAAGATACTAAGCCATTAGAGAGCATCCAAAGGAGGGCAGCAAAGATGATCAAGGTTCTTGAGGGGAAGCCGTGTGAAGAGTGGCAGAGGTCACTTGGTCTGTTCAGCCTGGAGAAGAGGAGACTGAGGGGCGGCCTCACTGCAGTTACAACTTCCTTGTGAGGGGAAGAGGAGGGGCAGGCACTGATCTCTTCTCTGTGGTGACAGTGACAGGACCCGAGGGAATGCCTGAAGTTGTGTCAGGGGAGGTTTGGGCTGGATATTAGGAAAAGGTTCCTAAAGGTTCCACCCCAAAGGATGGCTGGGCACTGGAACAGGCTCCCCAGGGAAGTGGTCACAGCACCAAACCTAATAGAGCTCAAGAAGCATTTGGACAACACTCTCAGGCACATGGTGTGATTCTTGGGGTATCCTGTGCTGCTGGGCCAGGAGTTAAACTCAGTGATCTTTGGGGGTCCCTTCCAACTCAGGATATTCTGTGATTCTGTGATTCTGACTTGCCTTGATAAAACCTCTCAGTCAGACCATGTAAGTGCTGGGGTCAGCAGCCTGCTCTTACAAATCCCTCCTCCTCCAGTCTAAGCACTGCCATGGGCTTGCTGCCCCTCTCAAACCTGAAACTGCTCCCAATTTTATGGTATTTCTTCTATCTTTAAACACATACTCAACACACACTTTCAAAAACCTGTCCTCCTATGACTCTGTGTACACTGGAGTATCAACCATGCAAGTGCTGTGTAAATGCTTGCTGAGTACAGTGGAGTATTTGGTGTAATAATATTTGAGTCCAAAGGTGAGTTAGAAATATAGCAGATGAGCAATCCAGGGGAAGAGGCTAATTCAACAGAGCTTATCTGGGACTGTGGGAACAGCAGAGGGGGATGCCAACTGTATCTGAGCTTCCAGCACATTTATCTGTTCAGTGGTGCCATATTGCCTCAGCAAATTTCCATTGGCTATTCACGCCTCAAAATGCTTCCAATGTATTCAGGAAAAGTAGTAACTTTGGTCACAATTAACGTGTACAGCAAAACTTGTATGGATGAGAAAAAGGAGTGAGTGGTCTGTCCCATATTTTAGTTCCAGTTCCAGAACCTCTGGTAAATAACAGGAACAAGCATTTTGCAGCTCAGTGCTCAGAGGCTCGTAACCTGTGTGCTTGTATTTGTCATGACACACACATAGTCAGGTTTTTCTGTAAGGTGAGTCTTTCAATTCAGATATGAAAATCTTTTAAAAGCAACCCACTGCCAATCTATTATAAGAATGGTCTCTCCTAGTGAATTTAAGCACCTCGGTGTTCTAGGAAAGTCATGAAACATCTGTCTCTTTCCATTTAAGCCATGCTGATCACCCCATGGACTTAATTTTCCCAGACATAAAATAAGCCAATATCTACTTACCTGGTTTGTGGATAGAGATGTCTGCAGTAAAGGGCTTGAGGAGTGAAGTAATTCATGAGGAAGACCTTTTTGCCTGCCACACACTTTGCCATCTGTATGAGGACCTAGTGTGAAGATCAAGTTGAGCAGCTGAGATATCTGATAGAGTGATTTATACAGAAAACTGAGTCAGCTGCAGACAGAAGGCTGCTGTTGGAAGGTACCACGTGTCTGTGGGACATCTGCTGTGCTGTGTGGGACAAAAGGCAAGGTGGGTGAGATGCGGTGGTGGAAACAGACCCTCTCTCTGCAGCACCAGCACTGGGGTTTTGCAGGGCAGGGCATGCAATGGGGAGGCAGACCTGAAGTTTGTGTTGAAGGATGTCACTCAATACTATTAAAGCATAGATCAACGTGAAAATGTCTCCGTGACAGACTCCCTGGTAAAGCTGCAATGCAAGCACCATAATCCAACCCCTAATGATCTCTCTACCCATGGCTGCTCTCAGCTGATCCTCTTGCAGGATGGGGGAGCCTCTCTCCTGTGCCTCTCAGGGTAAAGGCAGGGAGCAGATCAGTGCTGTTCCCCTGACAATCACAGAGCCAATTAAGGACTCTCTTCCAGTGCCACAACTCAGATAAAATCAAGAGGCCACATTTCACTGTCTAATTGCCTTTTTCATCCATGGTGCTTAACCATCAAGAAATACAGGAATACAACACTGGAAAGGACAGCTCTAACACATCCAAATAGTACACCAATCCCTTTGTTTTACCCTCCCCTTGTTCAAGGTGTCACCCTCTCTTTTAGAGCACAGAATCTTCACCCTCATCCTCCACTGGCTAGAGCTGCTCCTGAGCCTGGTCTGCACAGCCACCAACACAGGTGACAGCCCACATCTCTGCTGGGTTCACTGAAATCTGCACCTCAAGTGCACGACGAGGCAGCTCAGCTAACTCATGTCCCTTCAGAGGCACCTGGTGCCATCCACTGAGCTTTTATAAACCCTTTGGAGGAGGCAGAAGGCTCTGTAGGATGGGCTGGGATCACCAGAGGGTTTGGCATGGGACTGGTTACAGGCAGGGCCAGATGGCACTGCAGGGCTCATCTCAAACACATCCCTGCACAGACTTTCTGGTTATCCAACAAGTAATTACCATGTCCCTTTAGGATGTGCATAGCGTGTGCCAGCCCAATTACAACACATGGAGTAGGAGGGGATGGTGCCATTAAACAGCAGCTAATAATGAATATTAGCCCTGGGGGAGGCAGGGAGGGGGAGACCTTAGCTTCCTTTTCTTTCTTTTCCTTTCCCTGTGTTTAACTTCTTTCACTTTTCCTCCCTCAGCTTCTTTCACTTTTTCTCCCTCAGCTTCTTTTCTTGTTTTAGCAATCACTGTAAAATTTTTTCAGTGTTTTTTGTTCCTGATGGAAGCAGGCTTCTCCTTCTGCCAGGCAGGGGCAGAAATGCTCAAGGGCAGAAGCACTGCCCCTTTCAAGCCGGTCACCCATGAAGGCAGCTCCAGATGACCCACAAGCAGTGACACAGCCACATCTAAGGCTGCTTATGGTAATAGAAACTTAGCATTCGCTATGAATAATCACAGATTTTATTTATAGTGACAAAATGAGAGGGCCTTTTATGCAATATTGACTCAGGTTACCCAGGTCAATAGCAGCCAAGTCATAGTGACTCATACTGTGGAATTAAATATTTTAAACATAGCACAGTTATAGTCTGAGCCTGACTTCCCTTCAGTAACTGCCTTGATCTCATTTTCCTCCTTCCTCCCCCAGAATAGACTAGAGAATTCAAAGTATCCCATGCAATACAGCACCTGATGATCAAAGACACATAAAGGAGTGCTCACACTGTCTTTTGGAAGTTTTGCCTAGTGATCTGTAGCAAACAGGGGACATATGTGGGATGCAGCTGTGATGCCAGGACACCATTTTTGCAGGGTCATGTTGTTGCTGCTTTTATAGTAAGGTTACTTGAGGACCCAGGTAGCTGCATGATTCATGCAAGGTCGTTGGGAAAACCAAACAGAAGAGCGGGGCATGGAGTTTTAAAGCTCTGGGTGCAAGGCCTCACCAGGGACTTACCTGCAAGTTTTACAGTTCAGATGACTGAAGGGAAAGTAATGCTTGCTGAAGCCTTTCGACCTCTCTCTACAAGGTAATAAAGGACTCGTGCACTTGGTCCAGGCACAGATCCTGCTGTCCCAGTGTAGATTTAATGATGATGTGATAAAGAATCCCCCACTGGAGGTGCAAGTTGGTACCACGGCTACCCCAGACCAAAGGCTGGAATAAAAGCCTCAGAGAAACAGCACCATTTGGGCTGGAGGACTTTCATCACCTGAGACCTGAGTTATGCTGTGGAAAGTTCAGACCACTCATCAGAAAAGATTTGAGTTTTGTATGGTCAAAACCTGTGCAGCAGTGCGTCCCCAGCCCCAGGAAGATCCACCCAGCCTTGCCCATTGCTAGCAACAGAGGAGAACCACCTCATGAATCTACCAGAAATTACAGGAAATAAGGAATTTAATGGGGACACAGTTTTTTGTGATTATAAATTACCTTCTCTACAAGCTTTCATGCAAAGACAAACTCACGCATTTTTTACCTTATGGGGTTAACTTTGGCTGTCCCTGAATACACGGACCCAAACTACAGGCCTGAAACAACTTACGAGTCAGGGCAAATTAGGAACGACCCCGCTGGATGCCACAGTGCCTCTGCTGCTGGGAGGCAATTCAGACTCTGTTTGCCTCGCATGGCTTTGGGGTATTGATCGACCCCCGTGCTGCCAGCGAACCAACCGCGCTCTGGCACAGCAGGCACTGGTGCAGAAAGTTCAGTGGCTGTGTCAGCCCTGGGAGGCAATGTGTGCTCTGCGAATGGTTTTTAAATATGCCATTCAACATGGCTTCCCGAGACCATGCAGCACGCAAGCTGCAGCCACTTTTCACACTAACGTGTTTTCAGTGTGCCTTTTATTTTTCCTCCCAGTAAAACTGACCAGAAGAGAAACTACACTGAGACAAGGGCTAAACTGCTCTGATTCAAGTCTTTCCCATTTGGAAGGGGCATTATTGGAACAATGGATGTAATAAAGTGATTCTTGTTTACATGACTTTTCCATTAGCAGAGGAGGATTTGTGGGAGATGTAAGCTTCTCCAGACATTCAATTAGAGCTGTTTAATGAAACATTATAACCAAAGCATCGGGGTATAAAAGGGTGATTTACCACAGCTTATTGCTTAGTTAAAGGAGAACACTTTAAGTAAGTGTGAGTAAGAGATCGAGCCTACAGTCTCTCTCTACACATCTCAGTGCTTAACAGCACACGCAGTCTTCTCTGACCAGAGAAGACCATAGTCATTATTTCCCAGACCACAGTCATTATTTCCATGAGGTCCATGGCAGCCCCACTAAGTCTGCTCAGGGAAGGAAACGCTTCACTCAGCAGTCTCTAGTTACAAAGTTAGGTCCTTCAAGGGCAGCAGTGTCTGTGTTGGGGAAGGCATCATTGCTGTGTGTCACATAGCATCTTTGGCCTGAGCAGTGGAACCTCTTTTACTAAAAAAATAACAAATGTTCAGCTAAAAACTGAAGTAATTTCTTCCCTCTCCAGGAGAGCCACTTCTGCGGCAGCGAGGTGCAAAAGGACTGTCCATTTACTCTGCAACCAAAACATTGCTTACCTCTGAAGGAGCAATAACTCCCTGCAGCTGCCCTAACACAGCCAAAGTGGTGTGAAAACAAAACTTTGGCATAAGACTTGAACAGCAACATGACACCCACCACCTAGGATCTCATTGAAGGGATTTATTGTGCTCTATTCTCTCCAGCCAAGCCTGTTTGGCTGCTGAGTAAAGACAGCCCTTAGCATTTTTTGGGTCAATGTGATACCAGGAAAATTGTCTCTCCTACGGCAACAGCAGTCATCTTACCGGGTGTGTCTGTGCTCGTTGTAGGGAAGGATGCCTAAAGCAGGAGGAATTTGTAGTTCACCGTATTGATAAACCTGTTGACAAGACAGCATGCTGTGGAAGAACCCGGTGCAAATGGAAATGGAGTCAGAGTGGGTCAGGTTGCTCCCCTAATGGTCTGAGTATCAGAAAGCACAGATAGCCACCATGCTACCATGTGGAAGCATCACTTCAAGCAAGTCAGGTATTGATCCTTCACATAGCTGCTTCTTGTGTAATTAAGTCTCTGGAGAGGATAAGGGAGAAAATTAACTTCGGAAATTAAAAGTATCAATAGCTGCAGCTGAGGTTCTGAAGAGTCTAATGAATTCAGGGTGATGGAACAAGCACCATGAGCTTCCCTTGCAGAAAAATTATGTTCTTACACAAAAAGTCACCTGGAAGTCAGATTATGGCAACTGTTACTTCAAATGGAGTTATAAAAGGGAGAAATTTTTACTCCAGAGTTTTGCCTTTGGACATAACTTTATAAATTACAAGTTCTGCTGGGAATACATGGGATACAGCAACCCATGGCTGGCCCTGCTCTCCCTGGAAGGACAAAGGTGTTCTGCCCTAGCACTAATACATGTTTCAGACCCTCCAAGCAAAATTTCTGGGGCTTCTCTCTTAAGTAGTTTCCCACAGCTGTAACTCAATTCTAATAATGAACTTGCACTGCAACATCACCAGACTGAAAAAGTGTGCATTTCTGTTCTAAAAGCCCTGGCTCTTCCACACCGGTAGGCCAGCAGCACTAATAGCTGCCATTAGCTAATAGCACTTGGAGCATCTTTATGGGTCAGCTGTGAGTTTGTGCATGACATCCATACGTGACATGAGGAAAGAAGTTCCCTGTATATGAAATTAAGAGAAAAAAAAGTGAAGAATAAAACAATACTGCAAGGAAAACACATACAAGAAATACAAGCAATTAGGTGACATCAACATGGCCAATGTAGTTCTCACTAATTTTGAAGGACTTGGTGACCCCACAGTTCTTACATTCGGCATTACAAAACTGGGAAACTCTGCCACAGGAAAAAATGTTAAATGCACTAAGATGCTCTCAGAGTAAATGTATGAATAGCTTGATTTGTCCTGATGGATGGATAGACATTGTCACAGTTCACTTCATCTGACAGAACTAAGACTCATATATGGTACAAATTGATTCAGAAAAGAGAAGACTGTCACATGCTATTACTGCTACATTTGATCTTAATAACTATGTACTATAAACAGATTTTGGTGCACGGCTGCTTCCAAGGGAAAAAATGAGGAGTAGCCCAGCAAGAATCAAAAGCTCTCCTGAGTATGCATCCCTTTGCACACCCTGAGCACTTTGAAGGATGGGAAGAATCCAGTTAAATCTTGTTCTGCTTTCCCCCTTTTGTCCACCTCGTCATCGCTGCATTTGGTACTCCTAAAGGATTTGATAAAGGCCAGGGAAAGAAGGAACCTGATCTGTACTGCATGTGTCTTCTGATGTTGAAACCAAACACTCTTACAGCTATTAGTCCTTCTTCTCATGCCCTGTTTAGAGGAGAAAATCTGGGTTTTGTTTATCTTCTCATGCAAGACTAGCAGGATTTTAGGGCTTTTCCTATATACTCCAGCCACTTGTCACAGTTTCCTTGCCTGGACATACAGAAAGGCTATATCTCTGAGGAAGAGGAATTTAAATAAGGGGTATCATTGAAGAGTAAATGTAATGCTCTCAAACACAAAATCTAACAAAAAAGAAAGTAAAATAGGCAGTGGTAACACAGAAGCCCAGGTAACAACCTCCATCCCCTCACCCTCTGCATGTCACAGCAAAGGTGGACAAAGGAGCAAATTCTGCAGCTGGTGACACGGCTCACTGCTGGGAGATGCTCCAGCAGCTCAGGAGAAGAGTCCAGCCTGGCACAGAAAGCCCTCCCCTGTGTTCAAGGAGATGACACTCTGTCCTTGGCCCTGCCAAGCACTTGCAAGGTGATTCTGGATGCATCACTGCCTGTCTCTTTGCCAGCAGTAGAGCAGCCTCCCATGAGGAATGGGGGGAAAAAGAGACATATTTGTTTATATCTGATCAGTCACTGAATGGATTTGCGTTTTCTTTTCTTTTTTCTCATAAACAGTTCTTATTTCTTCTTGGGTACTTCCTGCCAACAAAAGCAGAGGAGGAGAGAAACAAGGTATAATCTGGGTGTTAGCAAAAGTCACCCTTTGCAATCAGAAAAGCCTTAAACACCTTCCTTTTCCTTTTTTTCTTCCTTTTCTTTTCTGAAGCAAACAATCAAACGCTATCCACCAGGGAGTGTGATTCATCATAAAATCTCTCTGTCTAATCAGCATGCCCAAAAGGATTTTTGTCTTCTTATAATTGCATGGAACACAGAAGTTTTAGCAGTGCTCCTTCCCAGCATACATGAACCGAGTGAGACAACCCTTGGAGTCCCACAGCCCCTTATCTGATGGGCAGCCTCATTCCCTGGTCACAAGGCAGAAGTTAAAATTGGCTTCATTACTGTCAAAGGCAACTGGTCTGATGCCAGCATATCACACTTCTTCCCACTTCCTTCTCCTCTCCTCATCCCAACACTTGTGGGCATAGGCACAGGTCCACTTGCACAAACTTAGTCTGCTTTCCTTATCCGTGCGGTGTATCACTGGTGGATTTTGACACCTATAGGGGCAGAGACAGTGAGCTGGGTATCTTTACCAAGAAGAACACTTAGCTGCAGCATGGCAAGCTAGAAGGTGAGGGAATTGGAAGGATATAATGAAGAAAGCATTGGCAAATGAAAAGATGGAGTGGATAAGTAAAGAAGAAAGAGCCTTTAACAAAAATGCGCAACAAATAGAGGAATGCGAAAGATTGTTTCTATGGCAATGTAAGTAAGACTGAGAAACTGCCGCCTGCAAGCAAATGTATTTAAAATGAAACACGAGGTAACTGAGGTAACAGAGTCTGTGTCATTAATGGCAAAGCAATTTAGCATCACCAAGTCTTCAGCATCCCCCACATCTTTGCCAGAAGGTGCAATGTGACTGCCCAGATTTCAGCACTGGAGACGTTGTCCAGGCAGCCGTGGCCAGGGGGCACCACTCGGGTCACAGGTCTGCAAGGGCAGGCAAGAGACACAAGTCTACTCCCACATGGATCAGGCCTGTGGCTTGATCCAGCAAAGCTGACTTGAATAATCCCCTCCTGCACAGTTTTTGGCAATCTTAAAGACTGAGCATTTTAGGCTCCTATTGAATCCCTGATTGAATGAACTCTGTCATGGGATTTGCTCCTCTCTCTCTCTGGCTGCTGCTTTCTTGGCCAAACCTCTGCCTGTACCTGGCCTCGGAGGCCAGGGAGCCTTTCTGGAAAGGGGTGGCAGGACAGGGCAGACAGGGGCAGGTAGCCCCATTAAAAACATGAGCTGCCTCCCCTCTTGTGACCCCAGTGCCATCAGCTCACCAGCACCCTGTTGAGCCGTCCCCTTAGCTTGCCTTAGATAGGTGACAAAAGATTGTTAAGATCTTGAAGCTGTGTGCACATAATATACTGTAAAATAAAACATGTTACTCTGTATGTGGTAGATTAGGATTAATTTCTAGGTCAAATAGACTGACGTGAAAGCTTAAAATAGAGGGGAAATAAACTCCAATACAGCTACCTGGCTGTATGAGCCTGTTCCTAACCTGCTGAAAGGAAGGCAAGATTATTAGAAAGTTAAATCAGCATTTCTTCCACATGACCTTTCTTTGAGACCCTTGTCATTGTTTCCTGGAGACATACAAGACCTTCCTTTCCAGCCCAGGACTCATATGAGAAGCCATGCATGCGCTGGGAGGCAGGTGGCCAGCTGCCAGCAGCCCCAGCTCTCCCAGACTGGGAGACCAGCCCCTCTCACTCACCCCCAGCAAGCTGTCTGTGCTTTACCAGCATCAGAAGCAACAGGCCAAAGATGACAGGTACACTTGTCTAAATTAAATGTTGCCAAGTGGTTCTCAAGCAGAGGGCTCGCAGCAAAGTGTAAGATGTAAATTGAAGTGCAGGGAGAGTGCTTCAACAGACGCTCTTATCAGTTGTGCTGCTAGACGCCCTCTTTCAGCTATGTGACATTTCAGTTCCCTACACTCTATTATGCCCTATTTATTTCCATTTTCTGAATAGTAAAAGCTGTAACCTAGCACCTCAGGCACTGGTCTGAGGCTTTGGAGAGTTGGGTCTGGCTTGTTGCTGTGCATGCAGCATGGCAATGCCTTTATTGAAAGAACAGGGATAATACATCCATGCTGCAACTAAATCCAGGTTATAAGAGCTTCATATGAGGGCCCGTTGAGTGCTGAGGGCTTATGCTGCTACATATATTGTTTTTGAATTAAACTCAACCGTTTTTTTTCTTTTTTTTTTTTTAACATAAGACAGCTTATTTACTCTTAGGGCTCTTACTTGTGCTATGCCAATGCCATTTATCAAAATGCAATTGGTGTCACCTATATTTCTCTGCCGTTGACCTGAGCAAAACAGCAGTGAATGAGGCCCATTCTTTTGATTATCTGCCTCTTCTCTCCAAAAAAAAATCTGTACCTGAATATAGTTTTCACTATATTAATCAAGGGGTACAGAGCCTTCCCACTCTCTCCGATATGTTGCATGGACACCACTTAGTTCCTCTGTCCCTTTTCTGCTAGTTATGGGAGAGTGTCCATTACTATAAATCAATTACATATGCAAGGAAGGAAGCCATGCTGGTGCCTGAAACGTTCTCAGGTAAGGTGATACCTGCTTTTGTTTCTCAGTGGTCCAGTCTTCACTCAGACTCTTTCCTCCCACTTTAAAAGGCAAAGCTACCCTCAGTCTGCTGGTAGGACGGGCTGAAAGATACCTTTCTTGTCAACATCACATACCCCCAGTTCTCTCTTTGATTCTCCCCTTCGAGTTCAGGGTTTGTTTTGGTAGCTGGGGTTTTCTGCTTAAAAACAGTCCTTGAGGAAGCAGCCTGCTTGACAGCCCTGCTGGCTAAAATCTGCTGTTTATCCACAGAATGGAGCGTTGTGTGCCACCGAAGCTTTCTTATTCTCATCACCTACGTGCCGCAGGTCTGCTCTGCCGAAGCACCTCTAGGGGCAAATGCACGCTTCTGTCTCTAAGCTAAATTCAATCCCTGATCTCTTTGCAGAAAGGAACAACAAGGGAGAGATTTGGAATGACTGATGGCAACCAAATGAATAATTCATGGCAGATCATTTATTTTGATGAATTTTATCCTCTTTTTCTGTTTGCAAATTGTCTGCAAGTAGCTTATGAACATCTCAAACATATATGGCATTTGAAATTAACTGCTGGATACTTTCCGCAAATAACTCCTAGCCTGTAGATTGCTCATGAACCATTCAACAGAAGCATTTGAAATTTCAAATTCTAGCCACATCGATTAGTTTTGATTGCTTTCGTGAGCCAGAAGCTCATCTGTAGTGCTGGTGTTAATGCAGAGGAACTCCATGGACTGCACTGAGGCATGACTCCAGGTTGACATTGGTGTCACCAGCCTCAGAGTCTGTCCAGAAAACATTTCTGTTCTCTAAGCAGGAAAGCAGCATTTGAAATCAAGTGTCCTCAGTGACTGGGAGAGGAGAAAGTAAAAAAAATAATTTTATGTTTGCATTTATTTTCCATGAAACATAAAACGCTTTGTTCTAGTAACAATCCCTGCCAAGTAAACATCCATATCTTTAACATGCCTGGCTATCAGTCATGAAACCTGTCATTTCTTACCTGCTTACCTGATGCATTTCCCATCAGTTACTATGACATTTCCACTTCTAGAAATCCATTCAATTAGCTTGCTAAAGCAAATGCAGGACTAGATTCATCATCTAAATGTCTCAGCTCCATGCCAGTGGTGCTGCATTGAAGTCAGGGGTGTAAAACTGGCAGGTTACAACAGAAGATTCCACTGGGGGAAACAACTTTTATTTAAATATTTATCAGTAGTCTTGTAGTAAACCGACCAAGAGAGAGCTTTTGTTAATGGGATGCTATTTTTGGGAATCCTCAAACCTCTCGTTCAACTGGATAAATCTTGATATATGCCAATTTAGTGAATGCTTATGTGATATTCATCTGAGCCTGGTGGTACTTGTGCCAAATTCCTGCTGGCTTTCTAGGGAGCCCCATGTCTATTTTACACAATGTCATAAATGCCCAGGCAGCTGGTAGAGCCTGTCAGCCCCTGTCATGCTATTTGTGTGGAGTACATCTGAACAAACACCCCAGCACTGAGAGGCCAAGTCACCGGCTCCCAGACTCATGGTTGTCAGCCAAGCGAACAGATATGAGTTTGTCTTAACTTGCAGCTGAAAATCTGACTGCAAATCCTCTCCGATCAGGTTCTCTCGCTTCAGCAAGGCCCCAGCTACTCGAAAGTCAAGACACGCTATCGCGCACATCAAGACACAGCCCATCCGACCTCTGAGCGACAGCTGGATATTGGTTTTCTCCAAATTACTCCGGCTGCAAGCAACATGCAGCACAGTGAGGGGAACAGGGAACTCTTCATCAATGGGAATTAGCAGCTGATGCTGCTCTCTCTTTACCTTTCCACACTTCTGTGCCCCTGAAATCCCTGATATCAGACCTGCTGCCAGCCCCCGAGTACTTTTTCCTTTTGCCACAGCTGTGCTTCGCCAGGCCTGCTGCATCATACTTGTTTTCTCACTCTGGTCCTATTGCATCAGAAACCCTGGGATGAAGGAGGAGGCAGGATGACAAACACAAGTACCCTTTGCTGCAACACCAGCAGAGGCGGAGGAAGGTGCTGAGCCAGGGTGGGGGGTGGCATTTCCTCAGGGCAGAGTATAAATTGTGTGGCACTCCCAGCCCACCCCACATTTGTGTCAGCCTTTTGCTGAAATACTTGTAAGCTTGTCATTGCCGAAGTCTTTTTGGCAGCCAAGCCTTAAATATAGACTCTAATCACAACTTCACATCTTGTACAATCAGCCTAAAAACTGATTAACTTTTGTATAAGCTTATGTTCAAGGGGCAATTCAAGATGTGGGAGCTGGCACCGGCTCAGGGTCTGAGACCGTGTCTCCTTGTCATGCATACCATAGAAACAGTGTACAGCAGACTTAAAAGAGAACCAAATTATATATAATGGGAAGTTAAGAGGGGGAACCATGGAACAGCCTTCAGAAATTAGGTGGACCATTGGGCTATATTACATATATGTAATATATAATCTGATGGAATGAACTGCTGTGAAAACGCTTATTTCACCTAGGAGTCTTCACATGTTTTCTTATTCAGTAGTTTTATTTCATCAACAGGATGGTTTCTATTTAATTTTGAGAAAAGGGCAGGAGGTAAAAATAAAGCACTCCAGCTCACTCCGTTTCTGTAGAAGGAAAAGGATGGTGTGGGAGAAGGAGGCATTTGTACCTATCCAAGCCCATCACGGAGGCACCCCGTGTGTTCAGTTCAGACACACCAGGGGGGATGTCGGTAACACAGATGGTTAGGACAGCAGTCATACCTCATGACATAAGCTGATCTACAGCAAGGTCTACAGCTGAGGCCCAGCAAAATAATTCCCCTCTGGAACTGAACTCCAGAAAAGTCTTCATCTTTGCTTGGAAGATTTAGCACTCACCATGCTGGGAGGCAGAGTTTGACTTGATGGTGCTTTGATCTCTCCTGGCTCTTTACTTGCACACTGTGCGTTTCTGAGCAACTGGACATTATTTTCCATGCAATCCTCCCTACAAAAATAACCCCTTTATTGGTCCATAGTTCCCACTGGTCATATTTCATATACCAAGTCCCCAGTGCTTCTCACTGCCTCATGGTGCACTGAAAGTGAACTGTAAAGCAGCTAGTGTTTGAACAGCTGCCAGGAAGAGCTCCTACTCGAAGGGCTTGCTTTCCCAGGCAGTGGGTGCTTCATCTTTAAAATCAATCTGATGCATTGGCACAAGCCCAGAGAGTGTTAGTCCATCTGCTGCCTAACTCTCCGGGTTTGTTTGCAGAGGCTTGCTGTCAGCTGTTCAAATCTCTCTTTTTCCCCTCCAAGGAATTTCCTTTTTTTTTCCCCCAAGCCTCCACCAGGATCCCATTAATCCCCACTTTACTTTCTCTCTCTTAATCAGCTTCCTGAAAGCCATGGAAAGAAGCTTAGGAGCACACAGTGCAATTAACACTATGTCTTATTCAGCTGGCATGGTGAGCGATGTACAATGGGGTAGGTGAGGCAGGAGAAGCTCAGGGTTCTAAGTCAGAGTTTTGCATGGTCAATCCCCAAGCCAAACACCATTTCCCTGTGGAGCTAGAGAACAGGACACTACATCCCACACTTTCCTCCCACCTACTGCAGAAAACAGTAGACTTCATGTAGACTCTGTTGGTAAGAGACCAGAAGACTCTCACCTGCTGCCTCGTGGTGGTCTCAAACTCCCACCACTTGGGTACTTGTATCAGAAAGTTGGCTACTGCAATGAGTAAGGACTTCTTGGACTATGGGGAAGAGAACACTGCTGATGGATACAGCAATGTGTTCTGTGGCTGCTAGCCACCAGTCTGAGGGGATATGCTTTTCACAGTCCAGGATTCCAAGCTGTATGACAGCCTAACAGCCTGCCCCAACAAAGTTTGGGGAGGCATCCACCACTTAACACCTGGCTGAACTCAGGTGTCTGTTGCTGTTCGTAAACCGCAGCATGCGTATGTATAACCCTTTTAACATGTATGTCCTCCTTTTATGTACACCTTCTAGAATGTTCTTTGTACCTCAAAGCCCCATTCGTTCCTGGTTCTCCTGTCCCTCCCCTCTCCTTCCCCACTGGTTGTTGTGTTGCCACTCAGTACCCTCTCCACCCTCTGGCCCTCACCCCATTAGTTTATGTTGCTCTATCTGCCCATTGTACCACCCCCTATATAACCCTGGAACCCTCCTTTGTCTGCGTCTTCTGCCCCTGGACTCCTTCAAGGAATAAATTTCTCGGAACCCCACACAGGAGGCCCGTCTCCCTCCTTTGTCTCCGGTTGACGCGTCCAAATGCTGTGTGAGTGTGAGAGAGTGCTTCCACCGCACAGGTGGTTCTGGGTGGCTGCAAGGTGGCTGGCGAGCACCCCCTGAGAATCCTCTATGGAGGGCCAGCAACTCTGGGAGTGCCAGGTCCTGTGTGGATGCTCAGGGATGACCCAGCACACGGTCCATTCCTCCCTCACCGCACAGCTGCATCAGGTGTCTGCTAGTGGAACAAGTCTCTACACCACACTTGAAACTCCATCTCCACCCATATCATCCTTCACCACCTTCTGGAGGTTTCATCTAGGGAGGAGGATCATATCCCAGACAGGTTAGATTTAGGACTCTTCAATCTCTTGAGTAGAGCCCAAGTAGCTGCAGGAGCAGGATGCACCTTGTGCATTCCCTGACTTACTCCTGAATGACCCTTGGCCGTAGTTCTCTGTGAAGAGCTGTAGCCAACCTCTTCTCCCCTTCTCAGTGCACAGCAGAAGTGAACACCAGCACAGACAGGCACTGACGTCAACCCCACAGGGCAGCCCCTGGAGGATGGCATTGTTTTCCCCTTAGGGCATCCTGAGGCTGCTGAACAGCTCCCCTGGACAGGAGGAGACATGGGGTAGTTTTTACCAGCACCCAGTTTCTCTCTCTGACCCTGCCTCCCGCTTGTGGCCATGCAGTGTGACACAGAGCTTCGGTCTCGACTGCAGCGCTCCTGCTGCCCCAGCCCCGAACAAAGGCAGCCATTCAGCCCCGGCCGTGCAGGGGTTTAATGCTGCACATGAACATCTACCATTGTTGCCAGCACTGCAGCCCAGGGAAATTAAATGCAAATTGTCTTTGTTCCCAAGCACAGATCGCCATTTCTTCAGCCCCAGGAGCCAAACAAACACCCTCTGTACTCTCCATTTTTTCCCTGCACATCACCTGCTTGTCAGCTAATACCCGGCTAGGCTGTGGGATTTAGCCTTGGGCACAGCCTGCTCACGTGCAGCAGCATACAGATAATCTTCTAGGGCTGTAGCTGCACATGTATCTGGTAGAGTGGGATGTGTCTCAAAACAAAAACATCAAAGATCAGTCAGGGGGTCAACACACGACACATCTAAAAGGCAGCAGATTTCCTTCTTGTAAGGGAAAGGCATCACTGCTTCGAAGACTATCCATCCACAACTCTTCCACAGCGGGGGGGACGGTGATACCATGCCTCCAAACCTTGATGCAAGAAGTGCTACTTCTCCTGCCATTATTCCTTTTACCCAGAAGTTGAGGATAAAATTGAACCAATGAATTCAGGCTTGAGATCAAACAAAATTTCCCATGACATTAATCTTTAAAGGTAAGAAATAACTTCCTGAGGATACTGAGAAAGCCGTGGTTTTGGAGTGGTTAATCCTGTGACAGAAAACAAACAGCATGCAAAACCCCCAACTTTTGATGGAACAGGTGAGACACCATGTAATTTAAAGAGCTTGGTCTGCCAAGACACTTCTGATGTAACAGAGGCATCCATCTGTGAGACCCCTGAATACACAAATACCTGGATCCCCACTATAAACAACTGGACTTCCAGCAAACAGTCTGAACCTCTGCCTACTGCAGTTCTGTCTCCTTGTGACTGAATGTCACTTACTGCTGAGACAGTTCAGTCCCACGGTAACAACGATGTGCCCTCCACTCACAGTTCAGATACCTGATTAGTTGCTACAGCTCAAGAAGACACTGCTTATCAGCCGAGCTGCAGCGGCAGACTGCACGCACACACAGCCTATCACAAAAGTGAGATAAAAATGTATTTGCTTAAATCTTTTTCATTGTGGCTTATGCAAACATGCTTTACTTCGTGTTAGGTCACAGTGCACTTGCCTGCCTGAGCCTCCAGCTCATAGCAGGTTGTGCTTTTAGATCCAAAAATCCCAAATTCAAGCCTACATGATGATGATGCCTAAGGCCATGACGTTCTAACAGAGGGCCCAAGATCTGCACAGAGCTGACAGCAAGACTAAGGTTTGGATTTTATATCAGGCTTATCTCCATGGTATCTGATCAACTCTATCCACTACCAGCTATTACTTACCTCTGTAAAGCAACAACATTCAGGTCACCAGCTTTGCAATTTGTGAGCAATGAAGCAGACAAAGCTCTAGTTTAGAATAGATAAATCTCCAAATGGCTGATGCATAAAATGAGAACCTTAATTTAAAGTAGTCAAATATGGGGTTCCCCCCACATTTAGAAATATTAATCACCTGCACATGAGCTCACTAGCTTCTTCAAATACACATAGATATTCGCTCTCACAATGCATTGAGGGAAAACTCCATTTCCATGAGTCAGGTCCTGGTAGAGAGCACAGAAAGCTGGATAGTCCTCTGCCAAGAGGAAATGATTAAAGCCAGAAATCAGCCAAAACCGTATGGTTACAAAACACTGGGGTTCCCCACCCTCCCTGTAAGGGCAGGACAGAGTTCTTGCAGATGTTGAGAATCTTTCCTTGGCTCACAAAATGCAGATGAGCACATCTGATCAACTCTTAGCTGTGAAAATACCCAACCCAAGACAGGAGGAGCTAAAGGATGAACACAGTAGCATGGCTTAATACAGATGGCCCATCATCAGACTGGCAAATGGCAGGACTTATAGTTTTCATATTGTTGCAGAAGACCCCCAGAAGCTGTTGTCAGCAGAATCGGGGAAAGAGAAGGCATTTTGGAAGGTGCACATTGAAAACAAGAGCTAAAAAGTTTAAAAAATTTAGAGCAGGTGAAGCTGCTCAGAAGTTTGCTATAGAGGATGGCTTCACCTCAAGTTGTCTTACACACCACACTCATTTCTCAGACCAATTTAAGCTCTCAGAAGCCTGAGAGTTATGGACATAGTTATCACATCTGGCTGGGGGAATATTTCACCCTCAGTACTGAGCTGCAGCTTTGCTTTTATTTAACAATCACAATAATAGCCCGCATTTCTGGAACCTAAGGAATGCTGTAGTGCAGGCAAAAATTATTTCAGTAATCACTGTGCAAACAGAGCAAGTGCACAAAGGGGTGAAATACTGCAGATGCTGGGACATGGCACTTAGCAAGGAGGACAAGCTGCCTGACACAGATGAGCCTGCCCAGCACTGAAGATGAGCACCTGGGCAAGATGAAGGCTCATGAGCGTAGCTACCCACAAGAGCTGAGCAAAGAGCCACCTCAACCTTTGCTCGGTCAGAGAGCAGTGGAAGACATTACCTTTGATAAAAGCTACAATGCAATGAGCACACAGCACGTCCCAGATTATGTGGCCACAGTTGGGTGGGGCTCCCCTCGAGTGCTAAACACCTTGAGAGGGAAAAGTGCCACATCCTGTGGGAATCCAAGGCTAGGAGAATGCAAACATCCATACTGTAACATATGCCACGCAGGCTTCAAGAGCTGCTTTTCAAAGCCCTGAAAGTCCACTGCTGCAGCTAACATCTGCCAGCTGCAAGAAATTAGTCTCCCTGTGGCCTTGCTCACCTGCAGCCTACATTGGCTCCAAAAGAAAGGGAAGACAGGGCTACCGTGGCGGGGCTTTTTTGTTTAAGCTTTTTAGCCTTAACCTTTCCCATTCCATACTGAAATTCCCATCCCAGCTGTCTTTGAAAAAACTAAATAAACACATTCTTGAAGTACTATGAATAGAAACAGCGGGGCAGACCTTGCTTTGAACTGAGTTGCACTGGCAATTTCTTCCAGGGAGCTTTTGACTTGAACATTTCCTACTAGCTTTGAAACAAAACCATGAAACAGACCTGCATCTGAACTTCTGAATATTTCTTTTTAAAATTGTCCCAAAAGGATGGACTCCCAAGCTTTCTGGTTCCTAGACAACGGCGGTGTTATCACTGAACCTTAAAGTAATGAAGCCTTAGTGGCTTATCTCATTCACTGAACAAGGCTTGAAGCTCAGTTCTAGCTACAGAGGGGAAACTGCATTACAAGCCCTGCAACCATAAACTTAATTTTGCTCTGGTCCAGTTTCACTCCCTTCTTTCTCTTTTGCAGCAGAACTCCTATGTTGCTCTAAGAAAGAGAATCCATTCTTGTGTGAAGTCCAAGGCAAAGTTTTAAAGCCAAGGCATGTCTGTTTTGCCACCAAAGCTCTAAATAACTGCAGTACATCTGGCTATCCTGTGGCCAGCTTTAAACAAGGTGTTTGTGATGGCAGCCCCTGAGGTGCCAGGGTAACAAGAGCTAAAGGGAAGACAGCATCCCCCCATACCTCCAAGGCAATTGGTGGCCAGGATTGAAGCTTCACTTTCGAGCTTTGGCATCTGTGGGAAACCAGCCAGGAGCTAGTTTGCCTGCTGTTGCTGTGAGTGCTTCCCATCTGCAGCACACACCTAGTGCTGGGCAGAGTGGGAGGTGTGACAGGGCTGAGCTCCACCCTGAGTGTGCAGGACCAGCAGTGCCCTGGGATTTCAGAGGCAGCTCCTCTTGGTTGCACTGACCTAGCTGCATCTCCTCCAGGTACTACCTTGAGTTTCACCAGCTGTGTTTGTTCTGCCTGTGGGCCAAAGGCTACTGTCCCACTGTCCCACAGCAGGGACCAGAAAGAGCAGAAGTGTGTTAGCTTCTCTGCAACTCAGCATTTTATTTTTAACCGTCCTCTCCAGGGATTTGGGGTAATGGATCAGGCTTGGAGCTGCAGGGTCTGAGGCAAGACCACAGCTTTGCTCCACTGATGCTGCTGTGGGGAAAGTAACCTCCAACAGGGTGCAGAGAGATTGATAAAGCCGTACACTGCTTTGGTTAAACCAGCTGAAGCTTCTCCATCCCAGGGCTGTAGGAAGCGACTGCCAGTGGTGGAGGGGGCACCATTCCTGTCACAACAAATAAACGCCGGTCACTTCTCAGTGCACATGTTCATCTCGCCCAGCCCCTTCGCGGCCTGCCTGCAGTCCATGGCAAATTCTAGACAGCCAAGGGCGGCAAGGGGAAGAGACGAGCTCCTCTGACAGCCAGGCAGGTGGTTAGGAAGGATCCTTCCATTCCTATCACCCTGCCCTGTCACAAACACTTCTATTTTAAGTCAAGGTTTTATTCCTTCAAGATTTCAGACTCGGTTAGCTCTTCCAGCAAAAGAGGATGCTGACAAACATCTCCCTGGTCTGACAGAGTTTGAGCAAAGCTGTGGGAGTGTCAAATCCACATTAGCTGAAAGAATTCTTACAAAAAAACCCCAACTTGTTCCATTTGACAAGCCACTTCCATCAAAATGGCACAGGCAGACTACGTGATCCTTACACTGGGAATTAAGAGATAGAAGAATGGGGCTGATTCCCCATGTTTATTAAAATCTACGTTTGAGACTCAGAGCATTTATTCTTCATGCCATCAGCAGTAACATTTTACTCCCTTACTGCTGTATGGAGATCAACTTACTGACAATCTGCACTGCTGGAGAGTAGCTCCTGGCTATGCTGGTTTGGGGTTTTTTTTATAACCTCCTCCACTGCATTAAAGAGCCCTTCCAATACCTCGTCTGCTGCTCTGCAGAAGTATTTGCACACCAGAATTGAAAAGTCACCTCTTAGTCTCCTTTCTGAAAGCTACAGTTCAGATATCGTGGCTGGCTTCACAGTTAAAAAAAAATCAAAATAAAACAAGCAACCTAACAAGCTTAACCAGTAAAATATTAATAGATTTTATTATAATTAACATTATTGGTATTACTCTTGGTGTTATTTTTCTTGGTGTTAATATTGGTTTAATAGCACTGCTGAGAATTCCTGCCTTGACGAGCTTAATGTCAAAAATTTGGCTTCATGGAAGATATGTTGCAACCACCCACAGGTTATTGGGTTCACTACAGCAGAAACTATATCAAGCTCAATCGACTGTGATGTGATACACAAGAGGTCTGGCAAGATGATCTAGTAGTCCCTCCTGGTCTTAAGCTTGTGAATCTAAATAAACAAGACAGGAAGAAGACAGAGGTGAAATCACTTGGCAAATGGCAGAGCACTGCAAAAAAATCACTAAATTCACAGTGCAGCATCCCAGCCACTAAGTCACCAAGTCTCTGAACTTTTGGGAGCACGTACTTTTTCAGAGAAAACCTTTTGTGTTCTTCCACCAACATTTACTGTGAGAGTATGAGCAAAACTGCATGTGTATGGTAACAACCACACATCATGTATTTGTGTGTGCTTTGAGGGCACAACTGACAATGCTTGAAGGGTAAAGATGGAGAAGGAAATCAGGATTTCATTTGCTTTAGATGACAGTTTTCAACACCTTAAATTCCCTGACATAGTCTTTCATGACCTTCCTCCACCCCTGCAGCTCACCCACTGTGAAACACTCTGCTAGATCATGCCAGTTCTCATAAAAGCACCTAAGATACAAGCATATGTAAAAGTCAAACATTCACCTGGGCTTTCTTCACCTTGCAATTGCAAGCTATTTTCATGTTCTCCTTTTCTGCAGATCCCAGTCATCCATGCCCTCCTTTTTTTTTTTTTTTTTTTTTTGCATTTTTGTGTGCTAGCATAAATGTTACATAGATGTGCAATTCCATGTAGGTTAGGGAAGACAGAAGCAAGAAAGGCTGCACAGCTGTCAGCTGGGAATTGCAGGGGTGGGTGGAGTTACACCTAGAATCAATTGTTCCTCTCCTTTCACAGAACAGCTTTATTTGCCTTGGTTTCCTGTTCTCATCATCCCCGTTCCTTTTCATGTCTTTGCTATTAAAGTTATTAGGAAAATTATTCATTCAATTGCTTGTAGAAGCTGCCCAAAGATAAATACATTCAGCTTAATAAACCTAGTTAGCAGGATGGAAGGGGAGAATGCCTAATTAATGTATTAATGATTATAATGCACTTTGAAGATGAAAAGTGCTTGGAGCTCTAAGGGCAACTTTCTGCCCCCTGAAGTTCCTAGGAATCGTGTGCAGAAGCTAATTCTAAACATTACCACTGCTACAGTGTGGCAGGGAAAAAGATGCATGTACCACAACTCCTCCTCAACATCCTGGACATGGATGCAGAGGTGAGCCCATCTTCCAGATACTGCCTGCATTAAGACAACACAGCTACATATTCTCCTCCAAAAACAGGATCAGAGGAGTGGTGCTATTGCAGGGAAAGGGCATGTGGGTCAAAGGAGGTTTCCAGCTGGTGAAGTTTCCATGACTCAGGAACAAAACTATTCCTCCTTCACAGGTTTCTCCTCACCCAGACAATACGGCACAGGCTGAGATCTGAAGAACAGATTTGCCTCTTGCCGCAGTAAGACATCTTCCTTTACAGCAAGGGAAAATAAGTTGCTTAGAAAGTCCCTTAGATGTCACTGCACAAACAAAATACAAGCTGCTAATAACAGGTTTCTTAGTCACACTTCCTTTGCATGTGGTACCAGGAGGCACATACTCTAGGCTCTCAGTATTATGGGCTTAGGTTATGAAAACTTTCATGGACATATTTTAAACTTCAGTCTGAAGAAATCAGGTACTAGCAGCTGACATTTGCATAGCTGTCTCCTGAAAACACTGAACAATCTCAACAAAGCCTGTAAGAGAGAGTAAAATGCACACTAAAACAATAGCAAGATTCATGTACATCTGGTTAGAAGACAACAGAAATTATGCAGTCAGTCAACACATTTTGTGGTCATCACTGGGGATACTGTGGATCAGTTAAATAATGCTGCATCACCCATCTCTGTATCAGTTAAAAAAAAAAAAAAATCTCAGTTCCCTTAGATACCCACAGAGCATTAAAAATTCTGCAAACTTCATAAATCTCTTACGGGGAAGACTCCTGTCTGTGTCAAAGGCCAGAGAAGGTAAGGCCTCAGCAAGCAAAGCACACAGGTGACCTGCAGCAGGTGCAACACCAAAGCCACCACAAAGCCCTGAGCTTTACTCCCAGCCATGGGTGCTCAAAATCAGCTGCGCTCCTGTGCCTTGGGAGCAGGAACAAGCAGCAGCCACTTGCATTTGGGCAGACCAGCTGTGCTCAAGTGGCAATGTTTTCTTGCCAGGCTAAAATCAGCATCTGTTTGTTCTAGTGTCTCTCCTCAAGTGATAAGCACGGATGGCTACTTTCCCTTCAGGGGATTATGGGCTGACAATTACTGGATGAAGTGTGATAAATCAGCCTTCTCTCCATGAGTTAATACACCCTCTGATAAAGCTGAGGCTTTGTTTGCACAGACCACATAATTTACCAATGGAAGTATTGATCAAATTGTCTTTTATGGATTTGTCTGCTTATGCCCAACATGAAATTCTGGGGGGTTTTTTGGTGGGGTTTGTTTTTTTTTCTTTTTGTAACATGGTCCTTTACTCTTCCTTTCTTTTCCTGGGATATTAACAAACCCCAAGCCCAAGAATACTCTTCCCTGCGGTTACTGGAGGGAACTCCCACGTGCTGCTCTAAAACTGGCATAAAAAACTAAACACAAATCAATCACTTCTTCCTACAATGTTGTTTCTTCTCCCACCCACCGTCTCTCACACCTGGCAGTGTGCTGGGACAGCGAGTGCCTGCTCACAGTTCACACTACTGCACACGTGGTGGCCCACTGCCCAGAAAGGTTTCTAGGTGCTTGGAGCACACCAAATAAAGCAATGGATGTTTAAGATGCACTGAAAATCAGGAACAGCCTGGTTTTCAAAGCTGCTCTCCTTTCAGCTACCAGAAACTTCTTTCTGTCTTGTAAGCTGCTGATTCCTACCCAGAATCAAATCATTAACAGTCATCTCAGCAGTCTTGACAATAGACTGGATGCATCCTAGACCTCCATTCCTGCTCTTTTGCTTCTCTCCCTTCCTACAGCAGAAGCAGCCCATGGTCATCATCCTTAGGACAGCAATGTGTCAGCTTTGTGCACGTTCCTGAGCAGCCTCAGCACAGCTCTGTGAAAGCCTAGAGAAACAATCCCTCAAGCAGAGGCTGTAAAAATAAAAGCGAAGATACCCGAACCTAACAGAAAACTTGAATGGATCAATTAACAGGGGACCTGTCCCTGATTTTCCTCTCCTTTTATTCTTTGTTTGCTTTCCAAATCCTCTCTGCCAGCTATCAGCAAAAACACCCCGTCCTCTGGTTGTGAGAAAGAACTGAAAAGGCATTACAGTGACTTCCCAGTTGAAAAGGGGGTCCAGGCCCTGCAGCAGCCTCCACAAGAAGATGTCTAATTCAGAGCAGATCATCTGTGGAACTTCTTTCAAGAAGCAATTCTGAATCCAACTTCTAAAAAATGTAATTAAAATAATGACAATTGCTTTGGGGCAGAAATTGGTCTCAAATCAGTACTGCTCCATAGCAAGTGAGGTTTCAGTTCCACTTGTCTGTGACATAAATATTACTGGGTAGGTACAATAACAGGAGCCTCTTCCTTTTTGGAAATTTTGACTACTCGCAGAATACATCACTGATCATTCAGCAGCAAATGTCAGTACTGCCTACAATGGCACTTTTGTATGTTTCTCATTGAAAAAAAATCAAGCAGTCATTTAGCTGAAAAAAAAAAATTAAAAATTGTTCTATGTTGAGGAATCCACCGTTTCCCTGGGGAGATTACTCCAATGGCCAATTGTTCTCTTTGTGAAAAATTTTCCTCTTGTGTCCAATTGGAATGTCCTCAGTTTTACCATTAGCTTTTGTGTTTTCCATGTGATTCCTTGTAAAAAGGCAGTCTTCATCTTTGTAGCCACCCCTTAAATACAAGAACACAGTGATAAGGTCACCCTCCGAACCTTATTTTCTCAAGGCTAAACAAACCCAGTTGTCTCAGCCTTTTCTCCCATGGAAAGCTTCCCTGTCCTTTGATCATCACTGTGGCCCTTCCCTGGACCTTCTCCAGCCTGTCCACATCTTTTTTGTGTAGCGGGGAATAAAATTGATTGAATTATTCCTGGTGTGGCCTGACAAGCACTGAATAGAGCAAGATAATGACTTCTTTCTCTCTGCTGGCGATGCCCTTGTTGATGGAATTGAGTATCCCACTGGATTTCCTTGCCACAGAAGCCCACGTTCACCCATACTGAGTTTGCTGTTCATCGGGATCCCCAGGTCCCTTTCCACAGAACTGCTCCCCAGATGGGCAGATCCAGCCCTGATCCTGGATTATGTTTTCCCAATTGCAAGACACTATGCTTGTCTTTGTTGAACTTCACAAGGTTTTTGTTAGCCCAGCCTTCCAGCCCATCCAGGTCTTCGTGCAGCTTGGCTCTCCTGTCCCAAGTGTTCACTTCCCCACTCAGTTCAGTATCATCAACAAACTGTATCCCTGGAGATGTTCAATGGTTCAGTAATAATGGTATAGAAATCTCTCAAAGTACTCCTTTATTCATATTATTATATTTTAACCCATAAAGGTAGCTTTGGAAGGAGCCTTCTGTTATCCAGAAGCTCTGGAACTGCATCAAGAAGTAAACAAATAGGAAGCTACTGATTCATTTCAAGCTTAAAGGAAAGTACTTAGTACATTGTCTCTTCCCAGAAGGTATGATCAGGAAAAACAATTTTTGAATAAGTAAGACAATTTCTAACGTCTTACACCATCATCTTTTTTGACATTTCTATCCACAATTGCAAAGTAAATCAAGTATTAAGCCCCATCGCCAGGTAAATAGAAAAATCAGCTGATTTTCACAGCAGCTACACAGAAATAAGGGGTAAATAAACCCAGCGTGATCTTTGTTGGTCCTGACTGTTCTTCTTGCCTTTCCTGTTCCTTGCTATTTGAGCTAGTTTTGGCACAACAGACTTGGGCACTGCCCATGCACCAGTACCAAACATCACACACAGAGTCACAAGCTGAACCAGTGGCGCAGCCAGCAGGACGCTGAGATCCCAGCTCTGAGTTCTGCCTACGGGAGGTATTTCTGTCTGTGCTGCAGCAAGGAAAGCTCTCGGAAGAGATGCGCTGCATCAACAATTGGAAATCTGGCCAAGAATATCTGTTGCAGAAACTTGTAAGGCCTGGAGATTCACTCGCACAAAGCAATATTCCAGTGAAACAAAGGTCACGATTCCTGGGCTTTACCCCTGATATGGTGCTTCTTCCAAACGCTTTACCTTCCTGTTCAGAGCTCATAAACTAACCCAGCCTAGGAGGAAGGGCTCCAAAACTGGTTTCAGACAGCACTTTGTACCCTTGCAGGATGGCCCCACCGTGTGACAACAGAGGAACACTGCACCCACGTGGGAATGCTCTTGGGAGTACAAAGCCTGCTTTCTCAGCAGGTGGTCCTCTGCCAGTGATTTAATTTATTCCAGCTAAAAAAAACCCGGAGCAGTTCCTGGACAAAGACCTGGGATTAGCAAGTGAAAGACAGCCTTCCTTTTAACCCCTTTGTCACTTCTACACAGAAACGCTGCTTTGTGCTCCAGAACTCTGCTGCTTTGCATGGAGAAGGAAGGGGGCTGTGGGATAAGTGGCAGTTGCACAGGGTGTTTGAAATAGAGGTTTAATTGTGGCAGGATTTCAAATTTTCATTCATTCAAGCACCGAGTCCTTTTGATAGTGGAGGTTTGTTAATTCCATCACCCCTGTACATCTAAGTCAGTTACACATTTTCATTTCCAAGCCGAGAGATTAAAACTGGTAATGTTTAAAAAGTTAGTATTAATGAAATAAAACTGATCTCAACTCATTTGCCTCCTTTGGCTAACCTTATTTACTGTGGTCTGCACTCAGAAGCTTTTGAGCTACGTGTGTGGCTTGCAACCATATGGCTACATCAGGGGAGCCTTGACACTTACACGCCAGAGATGCTACCTCACTTCCTTCCTCCCTCACTTCCTTCCTCCCCCACTCCAAACCCAGCTCTCCTTTTTTCGCTGTTCCTTCCACATCCTCTCCCAGTGCTCAAAACCTTCTTTTGTCTTCCTAGTGTATTAACTGTCTCCACCCTGGATACCTCCCCTTTTTGGCACCCCTTTGGAAGCTCTCAGCTCATACGATTCCCTTCTGGGACCTATGTCACTGTCCCACTTCCTGGTGGAGCAGAAGTGACTCCCCTTCCCATTGCTGGCCCACATGAAAATACAGAAGTGGCCCAGTAGTGCACAGGCTCCAGCTTGGATGGAGTTAACTCGCTTTGTGGCAGCCTATATGGCGCTGTGGTTTACATTTGTGGCTAGAACAGTGTTGATAACATAGCACTATTACTTCTGAACAGCACTTGCACAGTATCAAAGCTCTCCAAAATGCTTTTTCAGGATGAGAGGAGGGTCATCTCCAGTCCAACAGATGAAGTTTAGCCAGCCCTGCTCACCTCCCTCATCTGAGCCACATGGAATCTCTTGCCCCAGACAAACTTCATCCTTTGTACCTTGCTGTGAGGCAGATGGACCCAGAAAAGTGGTAAGCCACATCCCAATCTCCCTCTGCCCAGCCCCTATCTATAGATTAAAGCAGATAATCATATGAGAGTATTGAGTTCTTTCTACTACCTACAAGTATGTGCGAAGACTGTTTTAACACTTGCATAAAAATTTAGATCTTTAGTCTCTATCATTTTCAAGAAAATAAACTTCTGTCATTTAGCTAATGAAAGAGAGCTGTTTGATAAAACTTGATAAAACTTCCTGTCAGCTGAGCTGCTAGAAATCCAGGCCTTACTCTTAACCTAGAGTGAATGCAAAGCAACAAGGCTCAGCTTAGACCAAAAAGGGTCTCACATGGTAACAGTGGTAATTAACATTTGTCACAAGCTAAAACTGTACACCGAGAGTGATCACAGCTCAGATGACTAAGTGTAATTGCTTAATGACAGTAAATCGACCAGAGCTCTGGGTAGTCAGTCTTTTTGATTATCATGAGATCAGAGGATAATACAGTTGGGAAGGAAATTCAATAGGTCAGACCAGGTTGCCCAGGGCTGGACTGGACAGCAAAACCAATCAAGCAAAGAGATACAATCTTTCAAATTTTTTACTGTTACTTCTGCAGTTTTGCACAGTAACCTACTGTACAGCTGTGTAACATTGACAAATTTCTTCAGTTACAAAATGTAAAGTAACAGAGTACAAAAATAAGCACTTTAACTGCTTTAATTCTGCTTACCATGTAAGCGAAAGCAGGGGTTATATCCCTCACTGGCTTTTAGACCAGTCTGTTGCTTCCACAGGAAAGCACCATGATGTGCCAAAGCCTGAAGCCTGACATCTGCTGCCAAATCGCAGTGAGCTCCCCAGGGCTCCCAGTTAGTTCACCAGGGGCCAGCAGAGGCACAGCAATTCTGCCATTTGTGGCACAACGCAGGACCAGAGAGAACAGCACAGCATATCCTCCCTCCCCATTTTCCTTTTTCCCCATTATGAAGGCTGGCTGTATAGGGATATATGCAATCCATGTTTAGCAGGTTCGATCTTACTGGTCATCCCAAACCAAACAGCAGCTGAGCATCTTCTGAGCACTGCAAGATCAGTTCATAACTGATCATGCAGCACAAGGCAGGATTCATCATGCAGTGTACTTTTCCTCCCCCTGCTTTTTTGCTTTGTGGTAGTGGTTGTAATCATTATACAGTTCCTTAAAGACCGCCCTCACGCCTGCTGGGAGCGATGTATTCAAGAACTTGATGTCCCGTTCAATGCAAAGGTCAAGGATGTGATATATTCCTTCTGTGAGATGTGTCTTCACAGCTGGGTGCAAAGTCACCTACAAGAAGAACAAAATTACCTTAAACTTGAAGACAAAAAGGCAAGAAAACACCGTTTCCACAGTCAGTATACATTAAATGCTGACAACGTTATTCTTTGCATCAGACCATCTGGAACAGCCCATTAGATAAAATTCAAGATTTTGACTTGTGCAGTATTTTCCTCATTTTTGCAAACTTGTTTTGCAAAACAAGCACAGCCCTTGCAGTAAAATCCACAGGAGTACTATACACATTGCTGCGGTGGCAAAGACACCGATCATCCCGGAATCACACAGACACTCCTCAGCACAACAACTGTAATTAAAAAACCCCTAAAATACTCGCCTTGGACTACACATTTCAGTAGATTCTGCATGTCTCCTATAGACTGTACGCTATTAAGTCAGTTTCAACTGAGCACTTCCTTTAGGCTGCTCTCCCATTTACATTGGGTAGTCAAACAATTATAACTTATCACTTAGTAATTTATCTAACAATGTTTTTCTGAGTACTTCAAAGTGCAAGCCTTAATAAAAGAAGCCTTCAGAAAGCTCAGGAGATGTATATTTCCTTAATCTGCTTTAACACCAGGAATCAGGTACCTTGCCTGAAGTCATGCAGAAAGTTGGAGGAATACAAGAAGTGACTCAGGACTCAGCACCCTGCTCCCGACATTACCTCTGCTCAACCCCACAACCAGCAGAACCGCCACTACAACCAGGAACATCAGTGCTGACTCTGGAGTCCTCTGCTGCTCTAGGCTAGTTGAAATTTGTCCTGTGCTCACAAATCACTTGCTAAATACTTCACTGCCCAAGACAGTGCTGGCCTCTGGCATCATCACATTATTTTTGCTGCAGAACCACGTCTTATCTTTGCTGAATCCCAAAATTAGCCTTATGCCTCCAGATGTGAGCCTCTGCACTCCAGGCCTAATGAAAACGACATAAAAAGCTGTCATTAAAATTCAGGCTTCTTTCTTCCTTAGGCAACTAATAAACTTTCTGCTAATGAAGCGCACTCCTCATCACTGTGACAGGCTCCTGCTCTCTTTTTGCCCTAAATGTGGAACAGCTAATATATTTTGTTAGATCCACTAACAAAGCAGGGAAAAACGTATAGCAGGCATTAAGGCACATAAGCCTTCATTTAGATCTGTGACCCTGAAGTGTTTGCATGTCCAAGAGGTTGTAATTTTTCCCTTCTCTGTCAGTTGATCAATTGTTTTGTTTCTAACAGATGTTATTTCTCCCTACACTGTGCAATACGGTTGGAGAACAGCTGAGCATCACAGCTCCCAGTGAATGCACTGGGCTGGGCTCTTCCTTCCTAGGGCAGAGAAATGACTGCAGAGAACAAGGACAGGAAAACCCACAGCTACTGACAATATGGACCAGATGGCCCACTTGGGATAAGTAGCTATCTCAGAGCAGCAGTTAATAAACTGCATCCCTCACACCACAAATTCATCTGGACCCATGCCTTATTTGGGCCATTCTTGCTTTGCAGTTTCCTATAAACACCAATAACACCATGGGAAGCAGAACCAAATTTAAACAGCTGCCACTACTGGCTGGCAGTTAATTATACTTGTAAGTGGTTTATGGTCTATACAGTTAGCACGGCCAATGTATCAAGCATTATAGAGCTCTTGATGTGAGACATTAAATGTGTGAAGAGGTATTTCACTATTGCTGAATTAAGCAACAGCTCATAAGCAACAAGCAGAAAGCACTGTCAACAGTATGAAAGAGATGCCACCCACTCCAGCAAGGAATCTTTCTAGATTAATACAGAATAATTTGTGGTATAAAGAGGAAGCACTGGGGGAGCTGTTACACAACCACTTTAGCGGTAAGTGACTACTTAGGGCGGTAACTTTTATCAGTTCTAGTTTGCAGACCCTTAAAAGGGTTCCAGTAAGTGTGCAGATGCCCATACAAAGAGTTAAACCTACCAACATGTTTTTTTCAGTTATCTGTGATGGACCCTCAGGGTCTTCATATCACAGGCAGAAAGCCACTGATCCTGACTCGGAAGAGATGAATGGTTAAAAGAGTTTTTCTCTCCCTTCACAGAGCAACATGAAAGATGTGTACATGCCCCATTTAAGACAGGCATGCTGATGCCTCCCCTTCCTCTGATATCCATCAATTCTCACCAGTCTAATGAGCAAATAAATCATCACCTACTTGTGATCTATCTGTTCTGTCAGACAGAAAACACTCCTTTGCCACAGTGTCTGGTGGCACCAATTCCCCCTTCCATGCCCAAAGGTTCCATGCATACATTACTGATCTGTAGTTTCAGCTATCATCCATCACTTTCCATTTCCCAGTGAACATCTTGCACAAAACTTTCCTAGAAGTCTCATGAGACTTTATACTCCTGCTAATACTGAGACAAGTGTCCTTTCAACTTAAAAAGGTCGTTTGACAATTCGAGTCAGGCTTTCAGACTTACATTCAGTGATGACCAGATTACAGAATTCAGAGATGGTTAAAGGGAACAGAAGTTGTCTAAACAGCAATTTTCCCTTTGCTGAACTACTATGTTCACTACGTAAACAATAACCAACTAACCAGGAAACCTGACATCTCCCATTGTTTTGCTCCACCGCCCCTCCCCTCCCCCCCCAAAAAAGACAGAAAAAAGATGGGTGATAAGAGAAAGCAGAGAAGTTTAAGCTCTGCAATAACCTTCATGGTTAGTTACACTGGTTACACCACAATCCTTCAAAAACATAGCACCAGGTTGTTTATTTTTTTGTAAGAGGGCCTAAAAACAAAGACTAAAATTCTTTTCCGTATTTCACCCCATGCCCAGGCCAGAACCACAAATAATCAATTTGCAGGTACTTATGCCACAAGCAGCATTCAAACCCTGGTGAAATCTAAATATATTGGGCTGAAGAAAATGACAGGCTGAAGTTACCTCTGGATGAGTGAAAATAGTGATCTGGCTCTGGCATCCATAAGAGCAGAAGTAGTTGCTTTCAGTAAGGATCAGAATGATATCTTTGGTACAGAAGGACAATTACCGAAAAGCTAATAATTCTTGCCTTGGTAACATATTTTCCATTCACTTCATCATTTAGACCATATTAAAAGAGGTTTTCCACAATTTTCCACCATTACTTTGCCACATAGGGCCTTAACTGCTATCAGTCCTGGACAACTGAGACTATTTGGGAGATAATATTTAATTACCAGATGTATAAGAAAGACATTTTTAACAATGATGGTGGCAAAACTCTGGAACAGGTTGCCCAGAGAGGTGGTGGATACCTCATCCCTGGAAACATTCAAGGCCAGGTTGGATGTGGCTGTGAGCAACCTGATCTATTTCAAGATGTCCCTGCTCATTGTAGGGGAGTAGGACTAGATGACCTTTAAAGGTTATCTTTCAACCTTTCAACCCAAACCATTCTATGATTCTATGAAGAAAAGCGACACGCAACATGGCATGAAAGCAAAGCAGTTCTGTACCTGGGCACTGCATTGTTTTATCTTAAAAAAAAAAAATACACAGCCCACACCTTTAGAAAATTTTCCAGGAGTTTGGTAAGAAAGATTCTCAGCAATTCTTGCTCAATATAACAGTCTGGATCAAACCTGCATCTCCATGAGGCATAACAACTTCTTTAACTTCAGAAATTTTACAGAATTTAACAGAGTTGCCTTCGGAACAGAAACGCCAAAGCTAGCACAATACAACGGCACTTTCAAAATGAAGAACATACCTTTTGCAATTCAGTCACATACTGAGCCACAATGAAAGCAGAAAACACAGTGAAGTCCTCCATTTCTGCAGCAATATGAGTATACATCCGTTCCACCAAGTGTGCACAATTCAGTATCATTTCAAACTCATCCATGTTGCCTAAAACACAAAGTGAGATGCAGCCTGGCATTTGAGACTTAAAAACATTAGGAAAAAAACCCCAAAGAATCACTCAGTCTTCCATGATGCTTGAACTACGTGAGGCCAAGGACAGCTTGCCTATTTTATCATCTTTTCTTATCAAGCCACAGCTGGAGGCCCCCTACAACACACAAAATACATCTCTTAGAATGGCTATTTTGTAAGAGCATACTGATTCCAATTTCATTTGCACTGCAAGGCAAAAATTATTTGTTATAGATGTTGAAGTGCTCAAAGCAGCAGTTATGGTCCCTTCCATGATTCAGTCCCAACTAGCACCGTGGAGGAGAGAACAAGGAGACAAGAAAATTGTATCCCCTACCTAGATAAAATCAGAAGACATTTCTTAGAAACAACATAGTAAGAAAGCTTTCTGATGAGATCTATTATGTGGAATATAGCAGCAAAAGCTACATCACTGGAGATATTTAAAGTGAGACTAGTGAAATCAGCTGAGACTTAACTCAGTAGGCAGAGAATGAAGAGAGCTAGCACAAACAAGGGAGAAGGGAAATCCAGAAATTACTTTCATATTATCTGTTACAAAAACAGAACAATCCTGCAAAGATAAACAGCATCATTTTCAATTTGAGGATGCCATGTACCTGTAAGCTTCCTGTGACTTTTGCCTTATGTAAACATATTGCAAAAGCAAGAAAATTCTCCAAGTCTGGCACCAGTTTAACATACCTTTCCCTCTATCACCCTCTATCAGCCTCAGCTAATATATTCCTCTACAACAAATACATATATTTACATTTGCCCACAGCTGAGGGCAACATATCAGCCGAGATAAATCTGAACATAGCACAGGCTGCAGGACATCAGCAGAAAGCTGCGATACAATCAGTTTCAAGCCATGAAGTCAACCTGTCTCAAAACTCACCACTATTAATGACAGGGTATTCATGTCCTGACCATCTTAATCATTGTGGACATCTTGGACTTGTCAACTCTGACAATGTAAATTCTTTAATAACTTCAGTAAGAAGTCTGTTTTTTCCCCTTCCTCTTAGGATACTTAATTACACTTATTCCAAATCCTTGACCATATGGATATACCATCTAATCCCAACTGATTGAGATATGTACAGAGTTCTTATACTTAGCATAGAATGGTGACAACTCAGCTCTGTAGCGAACATAGTTCCAGTCTCAAGAAATTCCATTTAGTAGCACTGATTTGGGGTTATAACTCACACATATTACCATGCATCACTGGAGCTTGCAGCCACCATGCTTCCAGACACAGGGGTTGATAGGAAGAGCAGAAATTGGGCACAGCAAACCTTACTGGTTCCTGTCTCCTTGCCAGCCAGTCAGTGAAGAATAACTTATTCACCAAAAGCAATGCTGTCTGCATGCAGCTCCACAGGAGCCCCAGTTATCTTCTTAAGCCCACAACACCACAAAGCTCATCCCCAATTTTACATAGAGGACAGATAGGGCTGACAGTTTCAATGTCACAGCTAGGTTCTGAGGAATTTGCCCTGTTAGTATCTCCTCTTCTAGAGTACATAAAATTACAGTGTATATAAATATAATGCAAAGGTGGAAAAGATATGGTACCTCTGTCTCCTTTCTGACATCCTTCATGCATGACAGAAACAACCAGACGATGGAAACTGCTCAGAAAAGATGGTGCTGCTTTCAACAGCACCTGAAAAAGACACAAAATAAAAACATCTGAGATTACATAGTAAAGGGAGTGGAGAGGGTAGAAACTATCTTTTCATTCTGCATCCTGAGCCATTTGTGCTTCTAGAAATCAATCATAGAAAAAGGAAACGTTTTTTCCTAACCTAGTATCAGATGTTCATAAGCAATCCACTGTCAGAGAACAACAATGCAGGCACAAGCAAAGCAGGAGAGCAACTGAAATAATGTGATTTTGAGGTTCCCAGCCTTTTAAATGATAAGCAGTACAACACACTTTCATACTAACAAGACAAAAGATTTCAAAACCCTACTAAAAAAATTCTATCGCTACTGTTTTGCTCTTTCTACCTTTTCCCCCTCCTCCCACCCCCTAACAGATATACCTTTGGATGACACTGCACAATAGAGAAGAGCACTTCATGGACCCCCAGGAAGACACCACGATAGTCTTCTGTCTTCAGATGATCCAGAGGGACTGTTAGGAGAATGCTGAATGCCAATGATACGTGATGTGGATTCACGAGAACCCCTTCTCCTTGCCTTAGCAGAGCTGCTACAGTCTCTAGAATAGGTACAACTATGATGGAAATCAGTGACTGGTCCTGAGAGGCCTCTTTGGTTTGCAGCTACAAGACAGGAAACAGATAAGGAGAAATGCATTAGCCACCTCTCATTAGTGTTGGAACACCAGAGAAACCTAATGCTCCGACTGGAATCAATGGAACTAGACCTGTGCTAGCTCGACTGGCAGGGAGACTCCTGCACCTGCGCCATTTTCATGCAATTGTGCCCTGGGTGAGGATGTATATGATGCATTTCAAAAAAACACTGCTGTAAGCATAACTGGAAGGGCAACTATTCCCCAGCCCCTTGGAAACCAGCACCTCTTTACACAAATGCAGTTCAAGCCTCCTTTACAAGCATTCAGATCTATCAAAAAGAGCATAAACTGCAAGCTTATGATTCCCAGGCATTGCAGAACCAACCTCTGATAAATTGCCTACCTAGAGATATCATCCCAAGAGAAGAAAATCCAACATCACTAGGTTTATATGCTGTACAAACGAAGGATGGGAAACTTAGGTTTGATTAGTTTCAGTTAAGGTTCCCTTTCATAATTCAGTGAATTTATATAATTACTTTTTTATATAAGCACTTTTTTCTTTTTGTTTTGTTGCTGTTGGCTTCTGCTGCAACCCACAGCTGACAGTTATCTTTTCCTTTAGACAGAAGGAAGGACAGGAGACAGACTCTCTACTCTGCAGTCTAAGAAGTTTCTCCATATTACATGGTGTAGTTCCATAAAATTACTGTGTATAAGAAATGGATGACCTGCACACTGCACTCACAGGAGGGGATTTACTTGAGGAAGGAGGAGAAAAAAGGTCTAGACAAAAACGTTCAATCTGGCATTGATTTGTTTAGTTTTTGTTCCTGTGTGCTGCTGTGCACCTTAAATGTAACTGCTAGAGACTAACAAATAGGAGGGGTAGGTAATGAAGTTACAGTAAAGAGATACTTACAGCTAAAGCTGTGATTATCTGTGGGCTGGCAAACCAGAAAGCTTTCTCTTTGTCTCCACTTAACGGGCATCTGAGCAACAATTTGGTTATCGTAACAGCTGACAATACTTCCTGCAGAAAGCAGACAGATCATCAGTCAGGGGTACAAGGCACACTGGCTCCTTACAAGTACAGAAGAGCTCTTTCAAGGCCAGTGGCACTTTTGAGCATTACCAGAGCCTTGACACATGAAAGGCCTCCCACCAATACCTCTCTTTGGAAATTGTGAAGTAAGCAGCAGCTCAACAGAATTCAATACACTGAGCAGCGCTGACCCAAATGTGCTTCACGCCACATTTGTTTCACAATCAACTTACCGTACAAAAAGGCTTACATGACTTTTAAGAAAGGAAAGCCTTCTCCTACTACTGCCACTAGATAAAAGAGGGAAGCAGAAGCAATACAGTACACTATAAATTAAGAATGCTGCTTTTGGCAGCAGGGTTTTTTTTACTTGCTAGTTGTTCATACAGACTAATAAAAGAAGCATATTGCAAGCGACATTCAGGTGGCAGGAATTATCTGTGCAGTTCAGGAATTCCAGATACACTTTCAAAAAGATGCATCAAGAATTGATGCAGCACATCCATGTCTCCTTTTGACGAACAAGACAGGGCCAGATAACCCCACAAGTTTAATCCAAGTGTCATTCTCAAGTCATTGCACTTTCTATGGAGCATACAGCTGACTTTTTTTGCCAAAAGTGTTCCATGCATCACCACTGGTTCTTAAGGTGCTCTGGAGAAAGGCACAGAATTAAAAAAGATACTGAGTGGTATCTGGTTATTGCTGAGTAGTCTTTAGAGCAACAAGTATCAAAAGCAGTTTTGGTTTTACTTAAAAATGCTACAATTTCTAAAAGTGCCTTTTCCTTGTTAAAAAAAGCCACAGACAAACACTGACTGCTGGTGTCTGTTGTGCAAGAGCTCCGAGCAGCAAGTAGGAAAGAGCTTTCAGCATGGCCTGTAACACCACAGCTGTGTGATTTCTGTTGACAATACATGGAATCGAGACTGCTGAGTCCTTAAGCTGGATAGAAAGTTTTTTGAGTAGGTTTCTATTATCTTTCCACCTCTCAATTTATATACAGAACATGCACAGTCACCAAGGCCTTACCCATGTAAAATAATTTGACCTGATCACTGAACGTAAAGCAAGAAGATGAAAAAAATATTTAACAAATCTCATTCAGCCAACAACCTTTTCTCAAGATACAGCAGACTGTAGAAGGAAGTTGACAACACATTAAGCTCATGCCTTACTTTAGCCTTCTGTTGCCAAACATTCCTCACTTCCAGTCCCTGCAGCACCAGCTTCATTATGGCATAAAACTCCTCAGCAGAGCAGCTTCCCAGCACCTGGGCAAGCACCTCTGTTAGCTCCATCTCCATACTTTGGATCACCTGGGTTGTAATTGCAGGACCTGCATATTCAAGAGACAAAACCAATCAGTTCCCCAGACAAGACTTCCACAGGTAAGAAAAGGGCAAGCTGAAGATAAAACAGCTCTGTGGGTACCTTTTCAACACTCAAATACATAGAGGGCTCAATACTTTCTGTTTAACTCTCTCCACACCAGTGGAATGACTTGATGATCTCAAGTATATCCTATCCTCACAGAGCAGTTATCATTCCAACAAAAAGTCTTCAATAATACAGAAAGACTATACCAAAGCAGCTGCACAAGCCAAGGGAGCAGGCTAAACAAGCCACAGGTCTTTTCTACAAATGGTGGCCAGAGATCCATCACAAATCACAAAAGCTTTTTCTATGACTACTTAATGGCAGTACAAACACTGAGATCACAAGTGTAGTTCACTTGAACAGTAGTCTCCAAAATAGGGTGTGCACACCACAGGGTGTGCCCAAGACAAGTCTTTGGGGTGTGGGAATTATAAGTAAAATATCTTTAATAAATATTAAAAATATATAAAATAATGTTTATTTCATCTTTATCTCATGCTTTTTAAACATTTTCTGTACGTATGCTTTGTAATGTACATAGTGGAGCAGCACATGTATAATTTAAAAGTAAATTATATTCAGGCTGTGTGTTCAATTTTTTAGGGGTTTTCTTAATGATAGGTATGTGCAACGAAAAATTGCATGATAGGTTTTAATGATAGGTATGTGCAACAAAAACATGCACCTACCTAGCATGCCAGTAATAAGTTTGACAAATTCCAACAGTTTGAAGAAGTCAAAGAGAACAGTTACACCTGTGCTGTGTTTGCCTCTCCTTCTGAATGAGACAATATAAAGGAGCCATTAGGTCCCACAGCTGGCAGCAGAGGTTTTTTTATGTAATCTCCAGCCCTGGCTCTTTATTTGATGAAGATAAAGGAACCAACCTGCCAATATCCCACAAAATTGATCACAATTACCACATGGTGTTCAGCATCCTTAACAGCTAGTTAACTTCCTTAACATCCTTAACTTCCACTGTTCTATAAACTCACCTACCAGATGCAAAAGCAGGTGAGTATTTTACTTTAAGATCTGACCTAGAGCAAATCAGCTGCCTCAGTGGTGCCTACTATACCAGTTACATGAGCAGGACACTGCACTTCAGCCCTACGTCCAGAAGTATTACCATGTTCCAGTTGCTTTCAAAATGTTCTACCAGGGATGAGTAACTCAGGACCCTAACTTATTAAGATGTTAACATCCATTAGAAGATCATTACCAAATTAGATGGTGGCTGTGGTCCAGGTACCACAATATTGCCTCCTTGAAAATTTTCCTGTTATTCATTTAAAAAAGGATAGCCTGCTGTTTTAACACAAGTAAACAGATACAGACTTTTAAAGAAGCTGTATGCTTTGCTAAAACGGCTTTTAACTCACAAAATTAGCAATGGAGGTGGAGAAAGAGAGTTTTCATACCAGAGAGAAGCTTTTTTATAGCAAAAACAACCATGACTGCAGTTTCTTTTCCAGGATACAGCTCTGGCACGGAGCAGAAGACGGTCAGGAACTGCAACGCAGGCTGAAGGAACTGCATATTATCCCCTGCACAGGGCAGCTCTTTCAGTATCTGAGAGTAAAACTCTTGGTACAGTTTAATACGGGGCTGCTCCAAAAACCCACCGGGCTCCTTCTGCCAGCCCTTCTTGACAGGATGGCTCAGATCTGCTTTGAGGAGAGTAGTGACAGATGGTATGAATGCTACAGGCAAAAGCTGGTTTGGGGTGTTACTCCAAAGACCGTGTTCAACAGTTCTGACCATCTGCAGAACTACTGGTTCCAACAGAGCAGACAGCACATCCGCAGAGTGCAGCTTCTTTTCTGGCAGCCGCTGGAGGTGCAGTGTGACGACATGACAGAGTGTGGTGAATGCTGTGAGCAGTAACTGCTCAGCTGCGGGATTCCAGTTTTTCCAGTCTTTGCTTTTGGCTGCACCTGTGTCTGGCCTGCAACTCACCAGGAAAGACATGAACTTTTCCAAGTTGAGCTTCACACTTTGTCTCCTTTCAATAATCATCTGAAGAAAGTTGTCCAAAAACTCTTGGACTTCCTGGACATACTCTGCCCAAACAGGAACAGTCAAGACATCAGTGAAGAATTTGCTAGCTGTAAGCTGGGAGGTCATGACAGCCTCAAGAACATCGCTGGCATGTAACACCTTAAAAACAGAGTTGGCATTCCTGCCAGCTTGCAGGCACCTCAGGAGGCGGAGGCAAGTACTTAAAACCTTCAGCAATAACAACTTACTGCAAGAGACACTAGCCCTGGTATTAACTAGCAGGGACAGCAGCACCAGGAAACACCGAGTACAGTCAGAGGGAAGAAAACTGTCCAATTTCAGAAGAGAAACAATTTCTAGCAAACCCAGGCATCTTTGTAGCTGACGTTCTTTCAGGATGACAGGGCAGCCATTTTTTGCTAACAATACTACACATTGGGCAACTTTCTCCAGTGTTTTCCAAGACAAGCTCAACTCATCCTTCTGCAGTTTGTTTTCTGGTGGTACTTCCAATGGGTCAACAGTTTTGCCAGGAGCCAAAATTTCTTCATGCCAAGGAATATTACTCACAGACAGCTGCTGAAGTGGCAGATCTACTGAATCCCTGGCAGCAGTGGGCAGCACCATAGTGAATTGACGAATAAGATGGGTCAGAAAAGCACAGTGCAGGACCCTCATTTCTGGTAGAAGAGAGCTGTGGATCAAACCAAGGGATATCTTTCCAATGCTGATGGAAGGTTCCTGGTCCGTGGCAGCTTCCTGAGCTTTGGCCAACATCAACGTCTCTAGAAGCACATTTGCAATGTACTCCACATCTTTTAAGGAAATATACGGCAACAGGATGGTCAGGTTGGACACGACAAGATGCCAGTGTACTGTGGGGTAGCTAAGCTCAGTTATTGCACTGATATCTCCGTCCCACGGTTCAGATTCTCCTCTGCTCATGGTGGATCTTCCAGACTCCAGGATGAAAGCTGCAGCATGCTGCAAGGCCTGTAGGTCAGCTTCAGTCTGCATCAACATCATCTTCATTTTCTGAAGTGTGAGCAGTTCTAAGCAGTATTTACTAGTGGAAGCAAAACTATTTGCAAGTTCCATAACTCTCCCCCAACAGTGCTCCTTTACACCAGGCAGGAAAGCTGAAATGCCCCAGTGCTTTGCAGCAGGTTCAGTAACAGCAATTTCAGCTGTTGGAGACATATATTTACTGCAGCTAACACCAAATAGAGTGTCTATCTCAACCACAGTGTAAACAAGGAGGAGAGCAGCATCACTGGCCTTTCTTAGCCAAAGCTCTGACTTTTCTTCCTCTCTCCTAGGAGCCTGCAGCAGCTCCATCAGTGGCTGAGTTATTCCCTTCTGTATGTTTGCCATCAAACGCTGAGTGCGAAGCACCACGGGGAAAGGAGTGACATCATCCAGGCTTCTCATGTTGAACAGAAAAGCATGCAGCACCGAGCACACTGACATCAGCTTCAAGGCCATGTCAACTGACCCTTCAACAGCTGGAATGATAAAGGTCTGGCATTTCTCCACAAAGAGACACAGAATGTCCAGAATCTGGTTGGGTGGCAGTTCAAGGAGGCACTCACGAAGCTTTACTGTCAGGCCAGCAGAGAAGACAGGCGGCCTCAGTTCATCAACAGCAGGCCGGCAAATGACTGTCAGCACCTCTTCAAAGAGCCGTGGGAACTGCCTCAGCTTGGAGTAAGTCTGGAATATGGTGTTGATGAGAGTCTCCTGTGGCTTCTTTGTACGTGGCTCAGAGGCCTCGGCATCAATCCAAGCCGACGACACCAAGTCATCCAGGTCTGGCTCTACTATAAGGTGGTTTAATGACATTAACAGTTTGAGACACCTGAACCAAGCAGGGATGGAAGCTTGGGAGTGTGTCAGCAGCATCTGTGCTAGCTTCCGGTAAAACCCAAACTGCACCTCCTTGTGCCGGATACGGTCACTGGCGACATTATAGATATCATTGCTGAGCACCAAGTTCAGAAGCTGTTCCAAAGCAAGCAGCTCCGTGCTCCAGTCCACAGGGGAGAGCGTATCCTTCCTTCCCGCCTCTTGTAGGTCAGAGAGCCTTAAACAGCCAAAAAGCTTGCTGAGCATGTGGAAACACGCAAGGTGGTTTTCTGCCTTACAGTATGAGTCCAGAAAGAGCTTATATAGCAGGGACACCGAACCAGCCACAACCGCTCCATGGAGGGCAGGTTCACACAAGTCATTGCCCAGCTTGGTCTGCACTGTGTTGACCGGTAGCAAAAGACTTTTCCAAGTTCTTTTCCTCTTCTCCTGGGGTTCTTGTTCTGGCAGCAGCTCTTCTTTGTAGGATGAAAGAAGCTCAGGCTGAAATAACGCAGCCTGCAGCAGAGTTTCTATTTGGTTTCGTATTTCCCGGCTCAGGTGCTGACGCACATGGTTATCATCTGCTTGTGTCCAGCTCCTCACAGTCAGCAAGTGCCTCAGTAGCAAACATGGCTGGAGCAAGTGACTTGTCACTTGCCCAAACACACGGTTTGGGTTGCTTTGCTGCCTCTGGATCAGGAGGTACTGAGCAAAGCTAAGCTGGAGGACGCTGAACAATTGGGAGCCCACAGCATCATCAGAAGCCAGCTGCTGACACGCCAGCTTGGACAGCTTGATGACGAGATCAACCAAAAGCTCACGCTTTGCTGTGTAAATGATGGACAGCGAAGAGGTAGAAAGGATGCCACTGGAGCAGCTCAGCACTGTGCCAATGTTCTGCTGTGTTTTATCAGAACAGGCCTCTGATAACCTTTTGTTTATGACCTGAAGATGGGGAGAAAAGAACAAAAACAAACCCCCAAAACCAGTCAATTTAGCATACAAAGATCAAGCCCATCATAATGAACACCTTCTGTGAGCTGTGGCTGCAAGCAGGGGGGATGTGCCAACAGCTGCTGCTGGGCCTCTCATATCATAGGTCTCAAACTAGAAGCTCCACTGTCCTTGCATTTGTTTGCAGCACCAGATGAGTGAGGAAGCCCTCATGTGAGGTACTGGCAACAGCATAAGACTATCCATACTCGATCCTAATAGCTCATCCTGCAGAAATGGAGTAGGGGTAAATTTCTTCTCTTTTTGAAGGGTCCCCAGATTCATGCTCCAAACAACAAATCCACACACAATACACATCCCTGCTCTGATACAGGGAGCTCATTTAGTACGAATGTCCATGACTAAATATCATCTTTATATTTGAAAATGAGACAGTTTCTGGTGGTGATATCTAGAATGTGAAGGACTGTTCTCTTTTCTCTTTGAGGGACACACATTTCTAGAGAAATAATGTCACATTTCTCTTCCTTTTCTCAAACTTTGTGTGGATTTCCCTGTTTTCCCCTTAGATCTGCTTTTCACTTGCTCCCTTTTCTCACTTTCAGATAATGTCTGCAAACAAATTCAGTGACAATTTACAAATCTGCCTCTATTTTTTGTTAAAAACCTCACCTGTCTCCTTACACCTTTTTGTGGATGGTTCATCTCCTCAGCTGGGACATTGTTGGACTAAAACAGACCCTTAAATTCTTTCCACTGGGCCCTCTACCACGTCTGTCCTTGGTGTTCAGGGTACCCGCTCCTGTACCTCTGACCTAATCTCCATCCAGACAGGTTTTCACACCCAGACCATGTTTAAATTTGGCACACTTTCTGCCTAACATCTCTGAAGCACAGATTTCATCCAACCAATTCTCCATACTTCACGGTTCGATTTCTGCATGTAAAGACAATTTTCTCTTGCTTCCCTTCAATCTGATCAAAACTAAAAGGGTCATTTTCCCAGTCGTTTTCACTGCCTTTGCAGCCACTCACTAATTCTGCCATTTTTAACCTTAGTGCTGCACAAATACAAACTGTATCGCAGGACAGAAATAGAGAAACTTTCAGTATAGGTCCTGCAAGCTATCAAATTAATATATATGTCATGTAACATCTGATACTGTGAGGAAGAGTCAAGAACTGTAAAAGATATATATTGCTATTCAGAATTTTACCAGATATCCACAGTTATAGTTACCTGTGCAATTGAAAAACTGAGAGCAATTGTCTTCCCACTCTTTAAGAGATCCTGTAGTCTTTTACTATGGATAATATTGTCAAGATATGCCCAAAGTTTTTCAACAACTTCATCCTCCAGTTCAAGTTTCTTGTTGTAGTTTGAAACCAATGCATGGCTTACCCAGTCGAGTAAAACCTGTTAAGAGAAGGGAAAACAAGAACTCTTTAATAACCCCAAAGCAAAAACAGGACAAAAGCAGTACCTCTTCATGTTTGTGCCTTGAGAACTGTGCTACATCCAAGCAGAACAGACTCTTGAGTGAGCACAGAAGTCTGCCCCTGAAGGCTTCAATTCCTAAGAGCTTACACTCTGCACCTAATGTTGGCCCTGTGCTCAAATGCACCATCCCAAAACAGCTTTCAGGAGTGAACATCTTAAGTCTGACAACATTCTAATTCTAACAATTGATACCGGTTAGCAAATGCAGTCTTTTAAATCAGTGCTCAGAGAACCAGCTGGTTTTCACTTTCTGACAGTTGCTATTCCATTCACATCCTTCTCTTCATATGTTTAAATTCACTACCTAGAAATTAAGGCCTAGGAATTTAGATGGGTGCAAATTAGAAAAGGATGAAATTTACTAATTACTGTTTTAAAACCGAAGTTATAGTGTATGGCTAAGTTTAATATTCTAAGTAACTGAAAAAACAAGAACCCAAAACATAGATCTCAGATGTGCAAACCCTAGACCCCACAGTACTACCAGGGCTGGAGGAATAGGACAAGACACCCCTGACCTAGGGAAACACTGCAGATCTTCAGGAAACAGGGTCAAAACAAAAGACTTAGGAGACAGGGTAGATTTCATGAAGAGAAAACCAAATCACCTTCCAAGAGCAGTCCATGAATCCACTGTGTGCTCTTTGCTCATGCACAAGTTCTGAGCACCAGAGAACACACACACGGCTACAGTCAGTCATCCCACCCCGAAGTTCTTGTTTTTAACTATGACCAAAACACTCTGACTTCGGATCATCCTGTGCTGGACATAATACCAATGGCAATGACAGCTCTGAAGACATTGATTTGTCATCTCTCTGAGAGACAGAAAACAGGCACCACCCTCTCTACAAGAAAGTTTCTTCCATCCTGCACTAATGCAGGTATTTGTGCTAAAGCTACCAACAATATGTTGTTATAAAAACATTTCATGTAACGACAAAGAAATCAAGAACTGATCACAATCCTAAATCCGAGCTATATTTACAGTGCTATCACCTAGCTAAAAGCTAGGTCTGGATTTTAAGAATTGATTCATCCACAGCAGCAATCCGCCATCGTTATTTTCTTCTTTCATCACTGTTCACCACTAAAAAGTACTCACTTGCTCTTTATTAGGCAGGACGCACTGGTGAGAAATCCACGCGAACCGGGCGAGTTTGAGTTTGTCCTCCCAAGAAGTCTCGGCGCTCTTCAGCTTCAGGTAAATCCCGGAGTAGATCGCTGCCATGGGGGCGGCACGTGGAAACAGCGAAGAGACAGACACGCGTCTGGAAGAAACGCCAAGCAAGGACAAGGCGGTCGGACGGGCAGCGGCCCCGCACCCCGACCCTCACACGCTCACCCACGTGGCACCGCTCGGGGCCCAAGGGGCCCAAGGGCCCCCTCCGCCCGCCAGCCGCCCACGGCCCCGCTCCCCAGCGCCCGGCTCTCCCCTACCAGCCCCCGGTCCCACACGCCTTCCCCTCCGCTCTCAGGGACGTCGCTGCCCGCTGCCCGCACCCGGTACGGCCGGGCCCTCCCCGCCGACCTCTATATCCGCCAAGCAACGCCAGCCGAGCGCCGAGACCGGGAGGCGGCGCGCTGGGGGGAGCCCGCGCCCATTGGCGGCCAGAGGGCGCTTGCGCGGCTCCGGCCCCGCTCCCGCCCGCCCCGGCGTGTGTCAGCCGGGCCATGGAGCGGCCGCCG
>VZRV01023436.1:327435-355337 GCA_013398115.1 Falcunculus frontatus | reverse complement strand
ATTGACAGGAGAAGGCTTTCACTTTCGCGTCCCTTCAGCGAGCGCCCTTCGGCCCGCGGAGCAGCCCCGGGACGGGCGTGGGGCCCCGCAGGACTCCCGGCCCCGGTGTCCCCCCGCAGGGCCCAAACGCGAGCAGTGCCTGGTCCCGCAGCTCTGTCCGGCCCAGGAAGGGCTGCGTGGCGGAGCTGGGGCCGAGGTGGTGTGAAGTGGGCTGGAGGAAAGCGTGTCCCGCAGGTCCCGCAGAGGACATCGGTGAAGCACTGTTTGGCACCGCCTTGGGGGCGGCGGGGGGGGTCGGGGGGAAACAATGTGGAATTGGCAAAGCGTCATTCATGGATGGTGAGCCCGATCTAGGTCCAAATGCAAATGGATTCATGCTCTTTTAAAATCACAGGTGTTCCCTCTCTGCCTCTTCACGTGAATGCCACTGCTCAGGCAAAAGCCTTCTCCGTAATTCCTGCTATACTGTTTTCCTATTTTGCACCACCACCATGCTCTCTACGTCTCCAAGTCAACTTGTCATGTTTACTTGCCTGTTTTTGTGAATTGAAGCTGCTGCATGTGTGACATCCCTTGGCTCTGAGTTCATGGTTATCTTTGTATCAGTTTATCCTTATCTTGTTTATTCTGAAGTTTTGTAAATCTCGGATTATCCTAATGTCACAAAATTAAAAATTGGGACCTGTTACTGTTGGTAGGCCCCAAATTTCACCTATAATGATAAAGGATAAAATATTTTTTTGCTGTCCACAACTGAGGCCTGAGACAGAATTCTTATTACAGAATATTCAAAAGATGCTTCTGTTTTATGCTTTTATTAGTTTGGGGTTTGGGTGTTTTTTAAGATTGCTTGTTTTTAGCTCTCTGATGCTCACAGGTCTTTCCTCAGTCTGTTGAAAGAAAGAGATTGCTATCCCAGCGTCAGGACAGGAACAGAGAGTGTTTCCAGTGCTAGTTTTTAAGCTCTTTTCAGTATGTCTGTACTGGGATTATTTCAAGGCCGTGGAATCTGCCTAAACCTGTACCTGAAATGTAGCATAGGCGGGAAATTAATTTCCTTGGCCCAATGCTTAGTTCACTACTAATTTCCAGCTTTTCTAGGAAGGAGGGACTTGCAATGTGTTATTAGCCTCTGGTTTTTTTCTCAGTGGTTTTGATTCTTAAAAAAAAAATACCTTAACCTTTTTTCAGTGCTCCAATTTGCAGCACTGCAGAAGATGCTGCATTGTAGCTCTGCAAACTCACAATGTAATCTTTCCTCTCTCTTTCCTTGTGTATTTTGCTTATCAGTAAAATTAGTTAACGACGTTAGTATTTATTGTTCTCTTTTGCTGTTTGAGAAGAGTGAGACAACTGGGACTTCTGAACGATTGTTTCAAGCTGTATGCATTTCATTGACAGGGAACTCTGTATGCTTTCAGTTTGTTTCATATTTTGGAGTTTATCTCCAGTTATGAGAGCTAGAGTCTTAAAATTGATTGAAAGTTAAAAACGGCAGGCTTGTCCTTTTATACCTTTAAATTCTGCATCATTGACCTATTGTGCATTGGTGTAGCTTGAACCCAGCTAAAGGTGTTTTGGCAGGCTATCCTTATGTTTATTTTATGGTATCTAATTTTGATAAAGGGCTCAGTAAGGAATATTTGTAGGAATGTTGGTTTTGCTCTTGCACTTTTCATGAATGCTTTTCTTTCCTGCCTCGGTGACATTATTCTTTGTAATGCTGAGTGTGAAGTATAAAGGCAAAAGTGAAGGAAGAAGCAAAGAGCTGAAATTAGAGTATGGGTGACAGTGTGTCTGATGCCGATGGGTGTTTCTTTCTGAAGACTTATTTCCTTAAGGTAGTTCCTGTTGTGTCACCTGGGAGTAGGGAAAAAAAAATCTCCTTGAGATACTGCTGGTAACATCCCCTACTGTGACTGCAGGGGGGGAATATATAGGGGAGCAAGAAACTGTACAGATTGCATAAATGCCTGTGGACTTGGGAAATCACTTGCACATGAGTCCATGCTGCTGGCTGAAATGCAGAATGGTAACCATACATTGTGAAGCTTAGTTAAGGGTGTTTTTTAGGATGGTGCTAAGTTGCTGGTCCATCATTGTGTCCACTCTTCTTTGTGGTCTTCATTAGAGTTCTGCCTTTCCTGCAGTTTTGTGCAGCAGAAGTGTTACATTTGAGACAGTGTAAGTCTCAGGTAGAATTTCTTTAATTGCACGGAAGATGAAAAGGAAGTTTGCTTTTGGAGTAAAAAAAAGGTGTGGTTGAAATCTAGAAATACTTTGAAAACTCCCACCTGTTGATGCCCCTTTCCCCACCCTCAACAGTTACTTAACCTGTGGGAACAAATGGGAATCTCTCTAGGGGTTTCACCCAAGCATGTGTGTTTGCAGTTCCACATATCTGTTGAAAGTGAACTGTTGCTGAAATCTTGCATCCTCATCCACTTGTACCTAACTTCACAGAAGGGTTATTGCTCTAACAAGTGGAATAAGCATTAAAGTGTGCATGGGTCTTAGGAAAGACTCATTTGTTACAATAAAGTTGTCCTTACAGTAGAAATAATGCTTCTTAAAAGGGGAAGAAGAGCATCCTTGTCTTCCTTTGGGTTTCATTAGATTTAGCTGTTCAAACCAGGAAACACTAGCACTCAAGAAACATTCGTGTCGTTGGTAGTGGGGCTGTAAGGTGTTGAACTATCTTGAGGCAGGCTTTACCTAGTATTGTTATAGGAAGAAAAACCCTGTAGCTTAGTTCTGCTTTATTTAAAGTCTTTTAGGTTATCTAAACTTTTGTGTAAAATTGATGGCTATTGTGAAGGATTGGTGCAGTCAGCGACTACTCAAATAGCAAGGGAGTTATTGCATTCATCTTACTGAGGTTCCTTTACTACAAGCCAGGGGCTAAAAGGTAGCCTTGGGCTCACTTTGATTTTGAGGTACTACCAAGTGTTGTTTGTGAGGATGGCTTCCTAAGTGTATATAAAAAAATACCTTTCAAAGGATTCTTTTTGTTTCAAACTTTTGTAGGAAGGAAGCCTGGATAGATCAAGGCAGGTGACAAAGAAAAGGCTCTGCTTTTAATTTCCCTCTTTTTTTGCTGGGGACCTGTCTGAATGAAGTGCCAAAAGTCTGGCTCTAACCTTTAAGTTCAGCCAAAAAGCTATTGCTTCTTGGACTCCCCAAACAGATTTGCTATATAAAGCATTATGTTTCCAAAATTTCCTTCTTTGTATGTTAATTTCTCATTCCACTGAATCTTCTGGAGGTTTTTTTTGTTGGTTGGTCAAGCAGAGGAACCAGAAAATGACTGAAGATTACTCAAACTGCTGCTGAAAAAACTCAAGGAGGAGACGCATTCCCTTTTTATGAGCTGTTTTTAACAAAAATGCTTCAGCTCACCGTCGCAGTTTTAGTCCAGAATCCTCAAATCTAGTTTTGATTCCCCTGTGAAATTAGTAGAATTAGGCAGCAAAATATCTTCAGGGGTCTACAAAATGTCTAGCTAGGCTATAGTACCAAGGGGCAAATCCCTGAAGGTTGTTTCATACTTCAGCAACGAAAATATGGAGCTGTTTGTTTTCTATCGGTATTATTGCGGCTACAGTCTAAGTTGATCTCGGCTTCCCCTGTAAGAGTCTCATCACCTCTTTCTTTTCTTTTGAGGTCATGAAACGCGTACGCACAGAACAGATTCAGATGGCAGTGTCCTGCTACCTCAAGCGCCGTCAGTATGTGGACTCGGAAGGTCCCCTAAAACAAGGGCTGAGGCTGTGTCAGACTGCTGAAGAGATGGCAGCTAATCTCACAGGTAATCCTGTCGTATTTTCCATGACTGCCTCTTGGCAGAGTTGTGAGCATGTATGTTGGCAGCTATATGAATTTGTCTGCACATATGGACATTGCTTCTCTTGAAACAGATTTCTCACTGTTAAGTTGGTGTGAATTATGAACTTTTGAAAAATGAAAATGTGGATGAAAGTGTACCAAGGTGACATTCATAGTCAGTGAAACATCAGGCTGAAACACCATGTCAGGGTAGTGGAAAATACATATGTTGTATCCCAAATAACATGAAGTCTGGTGAATAGTGGTGCTTTGGAATGGAGGTGAGAAGAGCCTGGATGAGGAAGGAAGTATAAGCAGGAAATTCTGTTGTACCTTTGTGCTCTAGCAGAGTTATGTCATGTGAAGTTAAAGTGCTACGGCTCTGTCTTTTTGTGGCCTAGTCAGCTTTGTAGTTGTGAAAAGTCTGCTCTGTCACTTGGGGAAAAAAACCCAAAACCTTCAGTGGATGAGACAAGGCATGCAGGGAAATAAACTTTCTTCTCTTTCTTAGAGATGTTTGAATCCTGCCACACTGCTTGCTTTCCAAATTGTGTCTGTGACAGTCTTCATTGTAATTAATTATTTTTGTTTTAACAAACTATGCTGCTGCTTGAGCATGTACAAGTATTGGAAGGACGAAAGTTATGTGGATGTTACAGAGGTTAAATTTACTTGTAAAAGTAATAGAAAATACTGGGCTGACCTTTTAGGTAAAAAAGAAAGGAGAAAGTTTTTTCTGTTAATGAAACTGCTTAGATTATGACAGTATCCCAGGCAAAGTGGAGTGGTGGAGACTTTATTACTTGTAATACGACTTGATTTGACAAAAATATTAGTAGCTATATAACTGTGTTTGTGGCTAGATAAGACTGGATGCAGGAACAGCTTTTTCCACCTTTAGAGGATTTTAACGTAGTTAACAATCCAAAGATGAGTGACTTGTGGGTGAATGTCCAGGGGGACTCCCTCAGTGGCCTGGAGGAAATTGGACAATATTTCATTATTAGAAGCAACTTAACATCTTATTAGTACTTTTCATTTCCTCGCTTTTTTCGGCTTAAGTATCAGAAGTTTATTGCAATCCCTGAAAAAGTCCTGGGGAAGATGGGGAGACAATGAAACCAAAGTAAAATGCTGAATTGTTTTTCAATGGGAGATTTTATGTGAGAAGTGGGTAGAAAGGTCAGTGTCAAAATGTGCTCAGAATGTGATACCAGCCATATGAGGAGGTCACAGAAGTGTCTGAAGTAGTGGAGATGGACTGGATTACAAGCCCTTGCATGAGAATGTGGCCTCATGCAGAAAAAAAAAAAAAATTCAATAAAGAGTGTGAATGAGTGTGTGATTGGGTTTTGTCTTTTTTACAAATCTTCCACCAAATGTTATTACTAAATTTCATATTAGTCTGTATCCTTTTGCCAGTGCACGTGTTTTGTGGATGGTGATTCAGAATTCAGTCATCAGTTTTCATTAGAACTGAAAATGGTCTGCTCGCATGTGTTCAGCTTCCTACTACTTCTTGTGAAACGTGCACGCAGTGAGCTGTCAGTGAGCATGCTGCAGTTCCATCAGTGACTGTTGGAAAAGCAAACCCGAGCTTGTTACTTGATCTGCCAACAGATGCTGAAAATACTTTCTGCTGCAGTCATCTCTGTTTTGTGAACTGAATAAAAACTGAGCAGATTGTAAAGCCTGCATAGCTTACGTTGGGGAAAGTGATCAGACATGTTTTTCTGAAGATGTTTTTGCTTTTTCCTTAGAAAAGCTCACCTTGCTTTTTCTGTTCAGTGCTTTTGTTTGACTTTTAAATTAACTAGCCTGTGTGCATGGGAGACTTGGAGGGGACCTCGGAAGATGATCTGGTCCAAGCTTTTCTGTGGGAGAGGGAGCCCAGATGAGATTATCTAGGATCCTGTCCAATTATATTTGCAGTAAAATACAGCACAGAGCTTCCTTGTGTTTATCCCATATTTCTGTAGAAAACAAGAATAATGTCGAAGGATGGAATGAGTGACTAAGGAACAGTTTCCTCTAATATCGCCCATAGCGCTGTTAGCACATACAACTATCTGAAATAATGTACAATTACACATCATCACAGTCACCGAAAAGTGGAATCAGTTGCTGTTACACAACATTTACAGTAGCCCCACATTTGTTAATTGGAAGCAATTCTGCTGGTAGCCAATACACAAGACCAAGAGGGTACTGTCCATATACCTGAGTTAGGAGTGAGTTCCTTTGAATTTCTTATCAGGTTGTATAGCTGGCCAAACTTACTGGCTATGAAGGAGCAGACATTTCCAATAGATGTTCTTATGACTGCTGGGGAAGGTGGAAAAGAAACTATGGTAGGCTTATTAATGTATGAGAAGGATATAGCCAGCATTTTATTTCTACCAGGTGGAAAATGTACATGAAATTTTACTCTTGTTTCGGAATCAGTTGACTTCTTGATCCTTTTTGCAGTTCTCGTTGGTTTAAAGTTTTAGGTAGGCAAAGAATTAGAATTTGTTACAACTGTCTGGTATGTAGGGTTTATTTACCATTTCCTGGATGGGAATGAGCTCTAGCATCATTGCTGAAAGAATAGGTCATAATGGTTGCCCAGTGAGACTATTTCAGGACAGGTAGACAAAGATGATACTCCACTTTCTGAAGCACAAAATACACCTTAGTTTTGGAATTAAGTTGCTTATGCAGAGAAAGTTCTGGTGTGGAGGAAACATTTCATAAAGCCCAGGCCAATGAGCTGCACTTGCATAGCGTGAGCAGGGTGGCAAGCCATTCCTATTCCTGCAGAAATGAGGCCACCAGATCTCTGTAAAGAGTTGACTGTTACATGTAATCCTGTGACAGCGTAAGAGACAGGCCCTCCTATTTCTGTATTTCTTTGCTTTTACAATGAGTTGTATGGGTGATGTGGGAAACTGCCACTAAGTATTCTTGAGTTACTACATGTGCACAGTGCAGTTTACCTTCTCATGCTGAATATTGATTCTATTCAATTTTATGTCCAAATAGCAGAGCTTTTTACTTTAGCTGTTGGGTAGTACAGTATGTGAGCCTGGAGTTCTTACTATCTTAGAGTTTCTGAAGCAGCCAGGCTGTAGAAAGCTCAGTGTAGCTGTGCCTTTCAGCAAGTTGTATTTGTTTATATCTAAACTGATTTAAGATGATATCATTTTGGTGCTGGAATCTGGGTTTGGTTTTTTTTTCCCAAGAGTGGATGATGAGCACGGCCCATCTCGCTGTTTCAAAAGCTGAATTCAGCTTGCCAAATGTACCTCCTCTATTTACATAAGCTGAAGGAAGGTAGAGCTTTGTCTTACCAGAGAGAGAGAGAGAGGAGTGGGGGAAGAATAGTGACAGGCTGCCTGTGTACCATGTGCTGATCTCTTTCTAATTAGAGGCATTGAGATGAGCTGGAGGCTGGCCTATCTCTCTTTAGCGTGTGAACATTTGATAATGTTGTTTATAGACTTCCAGGGCTGTCAGACTGGTGCCTCTGTGCATGAGCCAAATGCTGGAACAAAAAACCCCCCAATGAATCAGGAGTAGAAAGGCAGAGGATGGAAAGTGGTGCAGGGCAAGGGAGACTTAAATAAATTGAAGTGAAAGTAATAAACACAGGGGGGTTGGAGGGGACAAGAGTTATAATTTGAAAAAAAATAATAGGAAAGGAAAATAGTGAAACTTCTTGCCCTCTTGTGCTCTATTTGGAACAGCAGAATGTGTGTTTCTAATCACTGGTATTTGCATGTGCCTGGGGTATGTTGATGCCTGTCTGTAAACTTGCACAAAGTCCCCTGCAGATTCCAGGCCATTAGCAGAAAAGCAAAGGTTTGGTGCCAGAGAAGGAGCAGCCAATTCCCTTTCTAAACAGTTCAGAACCACTTTTACCAGAGTCTGGTTCTGAAAAAGTTTAACACAGTCTGAGAAGACCATAACAACTGGGTTTGTGGTCAGTTGCCAGCTACCCCTTAACCTAAAATCTTCAAGGAGGAGGGCACATTTTAGTGAAAAACTCCTAAGTGTTTGCTTAGAGATTCAGTGTTTTCGCCACTACCTATGTGAGACTTAATAAGGGATGATGACTGTAATTTATTGTAAATTATAATGACTGGGATGAGAAATTTGAGAATCTGAAGTAGTGTCACTGTAGACCTGTTCATGATGGTTGGTGGGACTCACTGAAAAAGAAACTATATTTTGGAGAAAGTTGTATATTGCTTTCTTCATCTTTTCTGAGTGTTAAGTTGTAAAACCACAGTTGTAAAACTTTTAAGGGGTCTATGATGGTGTTACTCTGAATTTCTTGAGAACTTAAGGTTGTATTTGAAAACTTGAGTTCTGGATGGAGCAGGTGAGTTGCTGAGACTTTTAGGGTGGGTTTTGGCTTTCAGTGTACTTTCTCATTCACAGATCTGTCTAAGTGGTTAATGCCACATTTAAATGCTTTGGACTACGTCATACCTGCATGGTTTGAAAGATGAAATGTCATCTGAGTGGCTGCATACTTTGGATTTTGAGAGAAGCTTTGTTTTCAGACATGCATGTAGAAGTCCTTAAATCTTCATGTAATTTTTGTTTCTTTTATTTCACAGTCCAATCTGAGTCTGGTTGTGCCAACGTTGTGTCTGCAGCTCCCTGCCTGGCAGAGCCACAGCAATATGAAGTACAGTTTGGACGATTACGCAATTTTCTGACAGGTAAATATCAGGAAGCAAGGAAGAAGTAGCTGATTTTGTTTTTCTTACTTCAGTGAGTAAAGGGCCATATAATAAAATTCAAAATCATGTCTCTAACAATCTTATGATTTCTAGTTTTGAGATTTCAGTTAAAATAGAAATATTTAATTTTTCTGTTTTTGGTTGTTGTCTGTGTGCTGAATAGCTTTGAATTTTGTAGATGGCTGACTGTTTGTCCTTTCTTGCTCAAGCATTTGGCCTTTTTAGATCTTCTAGACAACACCATATTTACACTGAACAAGAGGGAAAATTAGTGTTTTATGTGAAAGGCAGGTAACTGAGAAATTACTGTAGTTCTCTGTTGTCTCCTAGTTTAAGGTTTTTAATTTTATCCATAAGTGGCTTATTTTTATCTAGATCTAGATTTTTAAGGGAGAATCTGTTCCCGTAAATTTAGCTGTACTGGCTTTGAGACTGGAGCAATACAATGAAGTACAAAAACTATTATTCTGTAATGATGCAGTAGACAATAATGATTTTAATTTTTTTTAATAATTACTCAATTTTTTTAAAAGGTACTCCTGGGAATATCCTTATTTCTTCTATAAGTCCCCAACGTGGGAAGAAAAAAGCAGGTAGAATCTTTAGAGAATAGTACCAAGGAAAGTGAAGTTGTCACACACAACATTTTTCCAGTGTAGGGATTTGACTCCAGTGTGCATAACATCATTAATATTTCTGGTAGTTTTTTAAGGGAAGAAAAGGGAGCAGGCAGGAAGGCAAAGGCAGAAAATAGTGAATTCTTGGAATCTTGCCACCTACAGCAGTTCAATATCGTTGAATTTTGATATTTGAAGTAAATCCTTATAGCTTAATAGATTTTTAAGAAGTGTGATAGCTCTGTTCAGTGCTTGGTGAAGTGCTGGGTTTTGGTGTTCAGGTTGACTGTTTTCATCTTTTTTGTCCCTCTTGCTCTAGTTTGATATCGTACACACATGAACTACCTCTTTTTGTTCATGGGAGTAGCTTGCCAACCACCCACAAGGCACAGCAGGAGACTTCCCATTTCTGTGATGCCTGCCCCACTGAGGAGTGGGCAGGGGATTAGTGACACAGAGTAACTTAACTAACTAGTCTCTAGTTCAACAGCCTGCTCAAAGCGGGGCAAGATGGGTGTTTGATCAGGTTGCTCAGAGCCTTTTCCAGTCGGGTTTAGAAAATCAAAGACTGGAGATTGCTGTGCATCTCTGGGACCCTGCTGCAATTCAGTGAGAATTTCCCTTGCAGCAGCTTGCCTGTTGTCCCTCCACTGAGCAGCTCTGAGAAGAGGCTGGCTCCTTTTCCTGTATGATGTCCCACTGGGTACTGAAGGCAAGCAGTTTAAGACCCCCTTATTCTTCAGGCTAGACAGACCCAGTCCTGTAACCTCTTCATGTGTTCCTAGGGAACATTTTCTTTGTTCCTGTTTCTGCCAACTTCCCATCTCTTCCCTTTTCCCCTACTGCAAAGTCAGGTCCTTCCTCTTGTTGCATTTTTGGACTAGTGCACCTGAAGAAAAAAGAGACCTGCTGACTGCTTATTCAAGATAGCCTGCATGTAGCTTTTACTACATGCAGACTACTGTTTTCATTGGCTTTGCCCAGTTTCAGTGGGAGAGGAAGGAGAGTGATGTTTAAGTATGCAAATACATATGTATACACTGCACACCACATGTACTCTGTAGTTACTCCTGTAGAAATGAGAGAGAGGCACAGTATGGACTAGAGAAAGTCTGGAAGAGTGCTCAGCACAAAGGAAAAATAACCTAATGGAAAAGGAGAAAAGAGAATACACATTGGTGAGTGGCAGGAGGGAAGAGAATGTTGAAAAGCAGCAATGTCTTTTGCATTTTGAGGATCAGCAGTGCCCGTTTGTTTCCCAGTAATTTGGACCATTTGGTCCTGTGGTAGTAACTCATTGTGGCCTTGTTTGTTGCCATGGTGTTCTGCAGGGCTCCGCTCCTCACAGCTCCCTGCAGCTGGCAAACAGCCCCAGAGAAGCTGCGGAAGGAGGGGTGGAGCTGTTGCACAGATCAGCCTCTGCAAGGTACAGCACAGCCTAATCGGGGTTTGTTGCACTGTGTACTAGGAATTACTGCTGGGATTTGCCTTAGCAGAGAGAGAAAAGCATGTACATGAGCAGGCACAGAAATAAAAAAAAGAGCACAGCATATTGCAGTACATTCTGGAAACTGTAGCTTCCTTTCCCCTGAAGACAAATCAGTTCCATCCAAAGCACTGCACGCACGTTTTACTGAAGCTGAGAGAAAAAAAGCCACCAAAGCTCAAGCCTAGACAAGCTAGGTAAATAACTTGGACTTAAACAATTAAATACTATTTTAAATACAAGGAATAAATTTTAAGGTTCATTTATCACAGTAAACAAAGGGCTTACTTTTTCTTTTGAAATAAATGGGGAGAATTCAACTCTCATGTATTTTATGAGGTAGTATATTATTAGCTGTCCCACACCTAAAAAGGATTTTGAAATCTCTGCATTTTGTTCTGACAAGGTACCTCACTGATGTGGCAATCTCTATTCAGGTCTGTAATACGTACTGTACCTCCTTTAGGTGACAGAAGAGGTTCACTTAGATGTTCCAACAAAAGTCTCCTTTTGCTTGCTCTCTGATGTCTCTGTCAAGGCTTTTTCAGTAGTTGTCCTTGCTCTGTTTTATTCCCAGGAGAAAGTGGATTGAGAAATCATTAAAAGTTTGTTGTTGTTTTTTATATAGATTCAGATTCTCAGCACAGCCATGAAGTGATGCCTCTTCTATATCCCCTCTTTGTCTACCTCCATCTGAACATGGTCCAGAATGGCCTAAAAAGCACAGTGGACAGTTTTTACAGCCGCTTCCATGGCATGTTCTTGCAGAATGCCAGCCAGAAGGATATCATTGAACAGTTGCAGACTACCATGACTATTCAAGATATCCTGTCCAACTTGAAGCTCCGGGCTTTTCTGGACAACAAGTATGTCATCCGCCTTCAAGAGGACAGCTACAACTACCTTCTTCGCTACCTCCAAAGTGACAACAACAACGCCCTGTGCAAAGTCCTGACCTTGCACATCCACCTGGATGTGCAGCCTGCCAAGAGGACTGACTACCAGCTCTATGCTGGTGGGAGCTCCTCACGCAATGAGAGCAACGGCCTGGAACCCAGCGACGTGCCGGCTTCCATTCTGCAGAATGAGGCAGCGCTGGATTTACTGCAGGACAGCATTAAACGTGTCAAGGACGGGCCCCCTTCCTTAACCACCATCTGTTTCTATGCCTTCTACAACACGGAGCAGTTGCTGAACACTGCAGAGATTTCACCAAATAGCAAGCTGCTCGCTGCTGGGTTCGATAATTCATGTGTGAAGCTGTGGAGCCTGCGCTCCAGGAAGTTGAAATCTGAGCCCCACCTTGTTGATGTGTCCCGCATCCGTTTGGCTTGTGACATCTTGGATGAGGAGGTCTGGATACCCTTTATTTCCCCTTTCTCCCCCTTCTGCTGACCAGGTTTGAACATGGATTGTTGAGTATCTAGCAATGTCTTAGGGAACTGTGAGGCTGTTCCACAACCTGTCTGCCTTGATGCTCAGAGTTTATAACCTACTCGCATCCTTTTTCTTCCCTGCAGAGGTTTTAAATGCTGCACTGATGTGCACTGAGTTTGTGCTCAGGTCATAGTTTGTTAGTCCTAGGTGCTGGACAGGCAGCACAGTAAGGAAAGGTGACTGGAGTAGGCTCCCTTCCCTGAGGGGCATGGAGCCTTCTTTAGGATGGAAAGATGAAACAAGGAGATACAGGCAGTAAAAACACAGTGCCAGATGAAAACTAGAAGGAAGGTAGCTCAGAACAACCAGGCAGACGAGTGGAGAGAAGGGCAGAGACACAGGAAGAGGAAAATATAGACAGTGTAAGGAAAGAGCTAAAGAAGTCTGATCAGATGCCTACATGCAAAACTGTATTTCAGGCATCACCTTCATTTACCAGAGGTAGAGTTATGGAAAAATTATGCAAAATGTCTCTGTTAAGTTCAGAGGCTTTCTACTCTGGAGTGCTAGAGACAAGGACAGGGATGTGTGTACCTTCACTGCCTTCACATGCAAGACTAGATGGCATCTTGACTTTTTTTTTTTTTGCTTTCTAGTCACGCCCTTCCTCCCCTCTCCACGCAGCTGCCCAAGTAGCAACTTGTATCTGGTTAGAGATCAAAATTTGTGACTCTTCCCTTGTTTAATCACTCTTCTAAAAAAAAAAGAAGCAAAACTCATTTGTTCTTGTGTTGAGCGTTTAGCAGGAGAGACATCCTTTTTCCACTGTTTTTTCTTCTAAAAAAATACTTATTGGCAAGGTTCTATTTATTTTGGAAGAGTGCCAAGAGCTTGATGTATTCAGGGATCTGTGATTAAGGGTTGCTTTGTCAAATAGCTTGAGAAAAGAGGCAGGCATCAAGGTGAGACAGCACAGCAGCATGTTCACTGCTTCCCAGGTTAACCCCATTTTGCAGAGTGAGCAGGTAAGTGGGTCAAACTAGCCCAAAATGGAGCTATGGACATGATTTCATTATAAACTGCACGAGTTCATAGGGCATGTGACTGTGTATTGCCCGTCTTGGAAGCCAAATGTTGGTAACCTGCAACAGAGGAGAATTTGGTAAAACAGCAGGCCACCTTCTTTGGCTCTGGACTGTAGAAAAGTGAGATAGTGCCAGGTTATCAGGAGTGTGTGTATTAGCTTGCTTTTGGCATGTAGTCGTAGACTTGCGTATTGTACATATATTAGGAGACAGCCATGGAATCATGAATGCATATGGCTTTGGTGGCTATTTGATATTTTGTGTACCCTGCAGTTTTTGTGCACAGGTCTAAAACCAAAACTGGTCAAAAACCAGCACAGATCAAAATCATCATTGCCCTGAATAATTTCTACCACTGACAAAACAAATAGTGGCCTGAGCAGGAGTTCAAAGTTCAGGGAGGATACCAATACTAGCCTGAACACACTGTTGGTTACCAAATGCAAATGGAAGCCCATTGATTACAAGGAAATAAATTCAGTTATCTGAGAGCCCTAAGTGGAAACAGAGAGGCACCCACAGGGCTGCAGGTGGGAACAGACCAGCACTTGCTTTGGTGCCATGGGAGAGGAAGCCAAAGATACCAAGACCAAACCAGACTACCTTGTCTGGGCTGCAGCTCAGTGTGAGCAGGGGCTGTATTTCACATTTTCACTGCAGTCTGATCAGTAGCAATTCACAGGGCTAAAGCTGATAAAAACTTGGACAAAGAACAAAAATTCTTAATGTGCTTTGACATTACTTCTGTGAGTTCTGTAGAATAGCTTTTGAGGATGTCAGAATTTGATTTGGTTGATTTCTGTATTGTATAATCAGCTTTGGATAATGTATTTAAATAGTAATGCATTAAATAAGTAGTCTTTGACCTGGTTTTTGATTTTCCTCAAGGAAATAGATCGTTCTTTTTATGAAGTTATAAAGGTCTAAAATCATGCTAGTTTTAGTTGATGTTGCTCAGGGTGGCACTAAAGCTACTCTGTTGGGTTTATTAAGTCTTCTTGTGAGGGGGTGTGTGTATATATATATATAAATGAGGTTGAGACATAGCAAACGTGTTAGAACAACTTTTTTTTTCTTAGTCTGTGTGAAGCCTTTGTGTCACTAAGATCAAAATCATCTTCTAGGTATAGTTTTAGTGAATTTTGCTCAGTGTGATGCTGCAGTGTATTTCACTAGTGTAGTCTTGCTTCTTGCAAATAAGAGAGACGTACTATTTTGGGATACAGTAATCCTGTTTTCTTTATAGTAGCATCTCACAAATGCCACTTTATAGTCTCTCTTACTTTGGGTCCGGTGTAAGAATGGAATTTTGTAGCTGTACAAATGGATGTATTGTCTGTCTCTTTGCAGTTTTGCCATGCTCATTGCTGGTACTCCATAAATCAACATCAGAAAATAATGCTGTGTTCCAAGCCACAATAGTGCCAGTCTTTAAATCCTGTGAAGACTAAGACTTGACCCCATTTTGCTCTGCTTCTAAGGTTCTGCTTTTAAGTGGCAGTGGTCCTTCAAGTGGTAATGAGTGGGGATGATGCTGACACCTTGTTTGATGGCAGATGGGAGGGAATTCTGGAAGGAGCACTAAGAAATGTCCTGCAAAGAGAGCCATCCTTCCTCATCATTCCCTGCTAGGGCATCTCTACTATAGGCAGATAAGAGATCTTCCCTTTTGACATCTTAAGAGCACTGCAGGATGAGAGAGATGATGACAACCAGGAAAACCTGTTACTGGTTAGAAAAAAAAACGTAGGGATGTGAGATTTTGTTTGTTTTTCTTTGAGGCTATCATTGTTGCTTTTTGAGGCTTGGTAGCTGCACTTGCAGCTGCCTTGTTAATCTGGTCGGTCAGCAGACTAACTTGGATAGGGAGGAAACTGAAAAATGTAGTGACTCAAGCATTATAGATACACTGTTTTCAGTAAGCTATGACAGGAGCGTGCAGTTGTGCTACGTGGGTGTCAAACAAGTCAAAGATAAGATTTGCTACCTGTGACCATATGGGAGTGTAGGTTTCAGTGCTGCAGAAGGCATTGTCAAATCTGCTGATACTTGTAATACGAGGAAGGAAGAAGAGGTCCTTGCAGACAGCCCACGTAGCCTTGTATTTGAATGCACGAAAAAAAGTACCTGGACTTGCAAAATTTGAAGAAACTGTAGTACAATACAGGTAGCTTGAATGGGCTTCCACTGGTAACTTGTCAGGAATCTTATGGTCATAATTAAATAGTATAAAATGCTGCAGGTATCGGCCGTTCTCCTTTAATGTGGTAACACAGCCTAGAGATGCTGAGGATTCCAGTAAGCCATGCTCTATCTGAGGTAGAAAAGCAATTTGAAAAAGAATGGGGCTTTGCATGCCAGAGCCTGCAGTTTCTTTCTGCCTCACCCCCATAGCAGAGATGAAGTTGGCTTCCAGCCGCATCATAAAGCTCCCATGGGCACTGACTACTCTGAAGAAAAACAGCACTGCTAAATATGGCTGGCTGCCTACCACGTAACATGCTGTCAAGATGGAGAAAGGCAAGGAGATAGCCAAGTCAGAGTTTGCTCACCTCCAGCGTGTAATTTGAAACCACTGGAGGAGAAGCACTTTCGGGGCTATTGCTAAGTCTGAAGCCAAACTGTCTGTGGGCCCTGAGGTCAGGGGGATGAGAGATAGAGAGCTGCTTACAACACACCAACTTCTGCTGGTCTGATTTCTGCTGGTTGTCAACAGTCCAGCAGCCCTGGGGAATTGGGTTTCCTCTCAGGGCAGGAAGTGCTCCTTCTGCAGGAAATGGGCCAGTTCAAGATGATAAATGTTAAAGGGGCTGTTCACAAACAAAAGAATGTTGTGTTGCATTTGATGCGCAGAAATTGTCTGTGAATGGGTGTTACTGATTCAGTACTGAGGAAAAGTGTCTGCCTGACAATCCTGAGGAAAGGTGGTCTCAAGCTACTACACAGGCTTCACCCCAAGCCAGGGTTGTCTTGCACTGTCAGTGAGACCCCAGCTTGTGAGGCAAGGACACTTCTGAGGTCTGTTGAAACCTGTGTAGTCTGTAGCCTTTGAGTGTCAAGAGGTGCTACCTGAGTAGGCTTTTAAAGACTCCTACCTTCCATTGGGAGATTCCTTTAGCACAGCTCACTTAATAATCTTTAAACCCAAAAGCCCTTACTTGTTGACTATCTGCCCTGGTACTTGAATTGGAGAATATCGGGATAGAAAGGTTTCCAGTGCCATCATTTTTGTGATTATTCATCTTCTCCTATGCCAAAATAGATAACATTGACCTAAATAAGCTGCATACATTTGCTATTCTTGAAGGCTGTTCTTGAAGGGTGAGGATGTGAAAGCATCCCGATGGAGCTTGCAGGGAGAAATAGCTCGTAGAGCCTTGCTGGGTTTCTGTTCACATGTGGGATTAAGAAAGAATGTCAAGCAGACAGCTTGTCAAATATGCTTTGTCTTTCCATCTCCTGCCTTTTGTTTAAGACATCTGTGATTGTTTCCCTCTATTGTGAGATTCACTTCCAACAATGACCACACGAAAAGAGTAGATGCCAAGATCTGTTTTCAACGTCTTAGCCAAATGTTTTTAGTAGAGTATGGATAGGGACTATGCATATGTTTTTTTAGCAAAAGGAATAATGTCATTAAATATTTTTTCCCCTCTTTGCCTGCAGTCTCAGGTTAAGATGCCTTCTGGATTGAGCATAAGGTTACCAAAAATAAAGATAATGCCTCTATAGAAAGTCTTATCTCACCATCTTTTTCAGTATTCACTTAGAGCAAATGCACCAGCAATGTTTGCGTCTCAGAATTGCACAAAATGTGCCACATCTAAAGTAAATAAAATAAATAATCTAACTTCTTCTGTATTAATACCCTCTTGTTTTCCCTGTGGAGGTTCTTATATTTGTTAAATGGATAAACATGCTTTCCTTCCTTGTTTATTTTTCTTCTTCATGACCAGGAGGAAGAGGATGACAATGCAGGCACAGAAATGAAGATCCTGAGAGGACACTGTGGACCTGTGTATAGCACGAGGTTCCTTTCAGACAGTTCAGGACTCTTATCTTGTTCTGAGGACATGTCCATCAGATACTGGGACCTCGGAAGTTTTACAAACACTGTGTTGTACCAAGGACATGCCTATCCTGTCTGGGATTTGGATATTAGCCCCTGCAGCCTGTACTTTGCCAGCGGTTCCCACGATCGCACTGCAAGGCTCTGGTCGTTTGATCGGACGTACCCGCTGCGAATATACGCGGGCCATTTGGCAGACGTGGACTGTGTCAAGTTCCACCCCAACTCCAACTACTTAGCGACGGGCTCCACGGACAAAACCGTGCGCCTGTGGAGCACTCAGCAGGGCAACTCGGTGCGGCTTTTCACCGGCCACCGGGGCCCTGTGCTGGCGCTCGCGTTTTCTCCCAATGGTAAGTACCTGGCATCAGCAGGTGAAGACCAGCGGCTGAAGCTGTGGGACTTGGCATCAGGAACTCTTTACAAAGAACTGAGGGGGCACACGGACAACATAACCAGCCTTACTTTTAGCCCTGACAGTAGTTTAATTGCTTCAGCGTCAATGGACAATTCAGTTCGGGTCTGGGACATTCGGAACACTTACTGCAATGCCCCTGCTGATGGGTCTTCCAGTGAACTGGTTGGTGTATATACCGGACAGATGAATAATGTACTGAGCGTACAGTTTATGGCCTGTAATCTTCTTCTAGTGACTGGAATTGCACAAGAAAATCAGGAACATTAATTTTGCTTTTTGTCTTAGGGAAGTGGGTGGGTGTCTTGAATGCCAGAGTCCATTGCAAGCTGAGATTACTGACTGTGAAACACTTTTCTTCCTCTGCCCCCTTGAAAGGCATGTTCAAAGTGATGCAAATGCTTTAAGATGTCACAAAAATGCCTGTGCTGTTGAACAGAATAAGGAAAAAAAGGAGAAGTGATGAAAATACATATACATTCTAATTTTGTACTTGTAGGAATGGGGAAAAAGGGGAGTAAATCCAGTAGCTTGGGTAAGCTGAAAGCCTGGCCCAGACAAGTGAAACTGCCAACCAGATAAGCTGCTAACCTGCACTTAAATATCCTTCATTGATTGATGGGCACATCTTACCTACTGTTAATTCGGCTTGCGTGTGTGGAGAACTACTGGCCCAGTGGTTTTTGTTTTGTTTTGCTTTTGTTTTCCTGGTATTGCAGAGGACCGGCATTTTTAAGACCCTTTTATTAAAAGAACATTATGTATTTTCTACAGTGATAGTGGTCCTAAATATTTCAGCTCCCTATAGCACTTCTGGAATATTTTGGACTAAATAAGTAGAAAATACCCTTGTTCTTTTTTAGTACAGGGATGGAAATTTGACCTCAGTTGGGGCCCATCTCTGCATTGTTTGTTTGGGTTTGGTTCCTGGTACTAGCTGTGATTATGTGTATTTATGTTCCATTAATTAGGACATTTTCTGACTCTGGTTGCACTGTGTTTTGAGGATGGGAGGACAGTGGGGACAGAGTGGTGGCTTTAAGGGTAATGAACAACTTGCCTCGTCTGGAGGAAGGGCACCATAGAATGGAAGCGGCTAAGTTTGGACTCCTAATGGAAACAGGGCATGTCAACCCACCACTGCACCTCACAGAAATATTTCCGTAAATGGAAGTTGGCAGTCCAGGGAGAGGGGGATGAGAAGAGACACACAAAGTGACATGGGAAAAAATAGTATTACTAAATTATTGTGTGTACACAGAGGCAGCTCTGCCAGTGTTGGATTTTTCTCAAATGTTGCAATACCAGTTTCATGAACACTTTGTGAGATAAATCATCAGCATTTACAAGGATTGCGGAAAAAGCACGTTCTAGTTTGTCATTTGGAGAGATTAAATATTTCTGCTTTCTGGAAAGAGTTATTTTGTATTTTGTTTTCTATTAAAAGCATTTAGTTTAAAAAGAAAAATAAAAATTGTTTGGTCCCTTTCTGGGAAGTTTGCTCTGACTTGTATGAGAAGAGGGCAGCAGCTTCCCCTACACTGCTTGAGCCAGACCCCGCTTGGCACTTGGAGGCTGAATCTGGTGGTCTTGCTCACTTGGTGCTGTTTTGATGTCTCCCTACTTGCTTTCCACAGAGCTGATGTGACACGTCATGGAGTGGAATATTGATACAGCTTTGTAGGTCAGCTAAAATGTATGTGGAGAATCTAGGTACCCCCTGAGGTTGGCACTGTGCACCAGAAGGCCTCATTCTGTAGCACTGCATGACTTTTACTTTGTGGTTTGATCTTATAAAATGCCTCTTTCAAGCAAATGTCTTCTAGACAGGCTGTGGATATTAAATGACAATTCCCTTCAGCTTCCCTCAGCCCTTCTGGATTTTCATGACAAAATTCTCTTGAAAACATTTAAACAATCTAAGAGTTCAGACAACAACTCACAGTTGCCTTTTTATTTTATTTTATTGTATATTTACACGATAGTAAGCTACAAAAAACCTTTCACCAGAAAAGTGTTTGACCTTTCTGACATTAACACCAGCATCTGCTACAGCTCAGTGCTAGGAGTACCAGAAACCCCTCTGTACACTCGGAGTTGAATGGCACTGCTGATCTTCTGCCGGCTGCATGTCAGAAGTGGGAAACAGCTTAACAATCCCAGACCGGCACTGGGCATGTTGAAGAAAAATGTATGGAAGATGGTTGTGTTGTTCTTGCTCTGTGCTATGCAGGTCTCGAGAGAGACCTCCTTCTGCTCTGTTGAGCCAATACCGCTCACCAGACCAAACACATGGTATTCTTCAACCTGCAGTAATCTCTCTAGTTGTTTTGAGTGCTTTTGCTCAATTCTGTAGATTCTAGCCCAAAGATTTCATTGTGAAATGACCGTTTTGGCTGAATGCCTGTGTGAATACCTAGGAAGGACATGGCCCACCAGTGCTCACTGGAACTCATTTTGCTGTTTATTGCCATATGTCCTGAGCAGTGTTTAGATTTAGAGCAGCTGGAGTTTTGGTCCTGAAGTAGCACAAACAGCAATGAAAAGGGGAGGGGAGGAAGGGAATGGGGAGGAGGGAGGGGGAAAGTGTAGGGGGCGGAAATAAGAACAAGATGGGCAGAGAACAAAGCTTCCCATTAACATCTTATTTCTACAGCAGAACTGGGCTTTTTATTGCTTGGGTTGCTCTGAAGTATTGCATGTAGAAGTGACAAGAGTAAAGAGACTTCAGAAGCAAATTCTGTTATATGTACATAGGCTAAAAGATGTAAAAGTGAGTCCTGAATTGTTGAAAAAAAATCACTAATTATGTGCTTTAAACCTATAAACTACTATGTACTGTGTCGAGAGTTTTTGGTGCTCTTTGAAGGATGGAAGCCAGGAAATAATCTAGACTATAAAAAATGTCTGCAGTTGATTGACAGGCTGAATTTTAAGGCAGAATTGGAAGGAAACTATAAGTGGAAGGAAGGAATACCATTAAGTCTAGCAAAATTTGGACTGTAGTCTCTATTAGCTACCTAGTTCAGAAATAACTATACTTGCACAGACCACTCTCTATTTAAAATATATATAAAAAACCACAAAAGCATTTAATTTGACATAGTTTAGCACTCAAATCTTAACAAACATCATAGCAGGATCTTGCAGTTTGTGTGTCCACGTGTAACATAGTTCTCAGTCGCGTAACTGGATCCTCCTTCACCTGCAAAACTTTTTACTTTATGTGCCTCCTGGATGATGCACAGGGCACCGGGCACTGCATGGTACCAGCCAGTGGCTGTCAGGAGATACTCAGAAAAAGAGGACAAACGGACAGCGGTCCTTTCATGGTTTACACAACCCTGTCTTCTCACAGTTGGGGTTTGCTGGGGTTTGGGGTTTGTTACAGTAGACCTCCGGCACTGCAGGCTATGTGTCTTTAATAGCTGCTGATGCATTTAGGTTCATCTAAAATAGTCTCATCTCTTTTATTAATCAGCTATATACTTGTAACTTCCACAGTTTTCTGCAGCAAGTTCTACACCTTGATTTTATGAGGGGGGAAAATATTTCCTTGGTTTTGACATTTGTTACCTGATAATTTTGTTCTGTTTCCTAACTTCTTGAATTGATAAAGACAATGAAGAGCAAAACACCTTTCTAGGGTGTCAGGTAGTCCAGGCCACAGCAGGTACAGACAATGCTAAGGTAAAAGTCCATGCTTAGTCACTGAATACTGATGAAAGGAAAGGGTATTTGCTCTAATAAATTGCTACACCCATTCACAGGTCTATACTAAAGTTGTCCTTCTCACTTTTAACACAGGCATCTCCCAAGCAGTGTGCTGCCACACTGTTCAGTCTACATTCCTCAAATGGTAAAGTTCATCCTATTCTTCCCCATTCTGGTCACTTTGTGAAAAGACTTTCTCTTACAAGTGTTTTAAAGTCTAAAAACATTTTACAGAAATGGTATTTCCATTAACAGGTCCTTTGGGTTTGCCAAGAAAAATAAAAAGGACTTCAAGCCATGTTGCTAACCTTGTTTCAACACTTGCTGCCTTTTGTTAGACCTCTGGACTCTGGGCTCTTCAACAAAGTCCTGAAATGGCCTTTCTTCGGAGTGGTGTCTAGTTGCTTACGGTGAGCTAGGCTCTAAAACTGTACCATTACAAGACAACGATGTGACAGTTAAATTAACTGCCTGGATGTCCCTTGCCAAAGACTATCCTGGCATGCTCCACATCAGCTATGGGGTTTTTTTAAAAAGTACTGGATAGGAGCCCAAACTGACTGAAATAACTCTACAATGTTCACCACGCTCAGCGTACTTCAAATACAAAATACTGATAAAAATTTTCATCTGGACTGGTAATCTTTTTCAACAATTTTAAACCTCTGTCTGGCTTTCTGTTTCATGGACACTGCTATACAACAGCACTGAGCAGCAGGTGAACAGAGAAGGTGATACATTCTAAGTGCACAGTTTAAGACAAGGTGTTATCTATGGTGTGTTATCCTGAAGAAATGGTCTCTTGGGACAGGGAAGTTGTTGAACAAGGCAGCTGTAGAAGTTATTTCTATAACTTGATATTACAAGTGTTACTCTTGCTTTAAGCTGAGGGTTAGGAGAGGGAGGAGGCAATTTCAGAAGCCTGCTTTATCTACCTAGTCCAGTTCTCTGTGGTTCGTTTTAGGATAAAATTCTCTTCTCTTTGCACAGGTTTGTGATCTTCTGTTTATGACAAGCCTGATAACAACAATATGTTAGCATATACAGATGGGGGATCCGCAAAGAACAGGGCTTTATAGTGTTTGGTGCTGTACAAGCATATCAGCACACGGGCAGTGCTCCTCTGACACTGCCTGAGAACAGGAGGAAGTAACTCCATCCTAATCCCTCTACCAGGCTGTCAAGGGGAGGAGGTATGCTGGGATTACTATCCCAGCTCTGGAGAATGGGATGGGAGGCAGCTCAGGAGATATGAGTGTCAGGGCACAAGACCAGGATCATGATGGTATCCAGTCCTATTTCTCTGCTACCACTTCTTTCCCCCACCAAGTAGTTGCTTCTGTTCATGTTGCTGCACATCATGCATCAACACTTGCTCCAGCAGCCCTGGCAGGGCAGCAGTGGGGATGGTCAGGCAGCTTATTGAAATGATCACCCTGCATTCCTTGTAAATGGCCTGTAAATATCAAGCCTGGGTTTTGGCTTGAGGTGTTTCTTGTTTGTTATTTTTTTGTTTGTTCGATTTTTATTTGCCTTTTGTTGTTGTTGTTTTTTGTTTGTTTCTTTTTCCTGTGGCTTAAAATTATTTAACAGAGGTAGGCTGTAGCAGACTGAATTGCCTGTTTCCTGAAAGAAACCTTTGATCTTGGGATATTCTTCGGGATATTCGGGGATACCTTGAACCCCCCGCCCCTAATTTGGAAGGTGCCAGATCAAACTCCATTTTAACACTTAGACAAGCAGGCTACCTGGACAGCAGTGAGCGCTGTAGTTCTATTCGGAGACACAGCAACACTCCCGCTGAAATATCCAAAGGCTGGATTGCACATGAGTCTTGGGAAGTTCCTGAAAGTGACAAGGTAGGTGGACACTAAGGAGAGAAAGGCTGCTAGATAACAAACCACTCCTGCCAGAAGGTGTTTCCTGTTCTCTGAACAGCAGTGATAGTACCTGTGCTCTCCAATGTCTGCCTTAGGCCAGCCCTGCACCTGGCTTTGCAACAGCTACTAATGCTATGGAGTTCATGGAGAGGGACAGGGCAAATAAGGGCAGAAACTGCTGTGTGCTGCTGCACTGATAAACTGGGGTCATGCTGTAAGACAACTGCAGACAAACTAGTGCCAACTGCATATGGAGAATGGCCAGTTGTCTGGCATCCAGAAAAGCACAGCAAAACTCATGTACTGACAACTTGCCCTTTAGAACTAGCACAGATCCTTCCAGAGCTGCATGTACTTCAACACGGGGAATCTGCCAAGCCCTAAACATTCGCTCCCGGGGACTGGATTTGTGAGTGCACATGTGACTTTGTAGTATTTTAGGTTAATACACCACAACTTCAGCCCATTATTGGAGTTGAAGAAAGGCATGTTTGCGCAGCTTTTTCTTTTTTTTCTTTTTAAAATTTTTTTTATTTTTTAAATTTTTTTCCTTTTATTTTTTTTCTTTAATTGGTGAGTCGCTTAGCTGGAGACATGTGCAGGACTGCTGTTGCTTTTTGCCGTTTTTGCTTAAGGCAATAGCAGAGCAATCTGCATGTGGTTAACAGACTGGAAAAGAATAGCCAGAATTTTAGGCACTCTCTTCCCTCCTGGCAACTCCACTCCACTAGTGCAAATATTTCATGACCATTTAGGATGACTGTATAACCATCTGTGAGTTTGGAGGTGGTTGTGTTTCTATTTATTATTTTTTAACCCAGAAACAAAGCCCAAACCAAACTGGAGTGTAAAGCTCTGCTGCATCTAAACTTTCTGGTGCCTTTGCTAGGCAGATCTCCTTGTCCTGGAGGAGGCGGGGAGTGCTTGGCTTTCTCTTTTCTTTTTAAAATTATTTATCCATAATTCTCACTTCTCCAAAGTCTCTCAAGAGAAAACACAAGTGCTGAGAACCTGCCTTTCTGAAGCACTGTTTGTGTCTCCATGGATTGTTTTATTGCATAGAGAGATCACACACCTCAGTGACATCTACATGCAGAGATACCGGAGCCCCACCCTGCACACCTCACTGCTCAGGTGCACCTGGCAGTGGGAACCGTATGCTTCATTCAGGTTTAATTTCACAATCGAAATGTTCCATTTTCCTTTAAATGGCACTTTGAAAGAACACATATTATGGGATTTCAATGCTCTGTTGCTTTTGTACTTCTTGCTTCGTTCAGTGCAAAGACTTTTGTCCTGAAGTACCTGTTTTTTTCTCCGTGAAGATGCAGACAGGCTACAAAACTATTTCAGTATCATGCAATAACTCAACAGAAGTTTAACGTTTGCAGTTTAATCTGCAACATCTAACCCCATCAGCTTTCATACACCCAGTCAGATAATCGGGGGACAGTACAGGTTTGGCAGGACAGCCTGCAGCACCTGAAGCTTCACTGCAAGACATAAACTCTCATCTCTGCAAACTTTCCTGGGTCTGCCCTTCTTGTGGTGCTTTCACCTCCCCTGCATTCACCTGATTTCACCTCTTCAACTTCCAGGGCAGGGGGGCAGACCTGCAGCAGGTTTGGCAAGATCCTGGCCCTTGGTATCACACCCAGGTTTGAAGTTTGCTCTGTCCTATGTCCCAGACCCCATTTAATCCCCACCCCTCAGAGATGGGGGGCAGCCACCCTGGGGTTGGCGTGGGGGACACAGTGCTGGCCCCTGGGACACACCACGGCAACAGCCTGCACCGGTGTGAGGCTCCCCAGGCCACAACAGGGTCAAGTAACTACTCCTCTAACTAAAATACACTATTTAATTGGGTGTTTCCCCCTTTTACAGCCTTGTGTAGAGTTGCCCCAAAACTACACCAGTAGTCTTCTGTCCTAGTGTTTTCCTAAACTAGGTTGTTTAGCCTAGGGGAGGTGTGACCTTATCGCTCTCTACAACCACCTGCAAGGAGGTTGTAGCCAGGTGGGAGCCAGGCAGCCAGCGACAGGACAGGAGGACAGAGTCTCAAAACGTGCCATGGGAAGTTTAAGTTGGACATTAGGAGGAATTTCTTCACAGAAAGGGTGATTACAACACTGGAATGGGCTGCCCAGGGAGGTGGTGCAGTCACTGTCCCTGCAGGTGTTTGAGTAAAGGCTGGATGTGGCACTCAGGGCCATGGTCTAATTGACAGGGTGGTGTTCGGTCATAGGTTGGACTTGATGATCGCAGAGGTCTTCCCCAAACCAAGTGATTCCGCCCCTCTGATCGGGGAATGCGGGTTCGGTCGGGACGAGCACGCCGAAAGGCGCCGCCTGGGCCCCCTCCTGGCCCCCGGGAAGCGGCCACTCGCTGCACTGCCTTTCCTACGGGAGATAATTACTCAAAAAAGTCGCCCTAAACCTGGGCATAGGGCGAGCGCAGCTCAGCTTCCACACACCCTCCCACCGCCCCTCACAGGGAGCACGGCCCGCCCGGCTCGGCCCGTCCCGCTCCTCCCCGAGGGATCGACTGGTCGCGCCTCTGTTCTGAGGACAGCTCTGGGAAGCGCCGAGCGCCAGAAAGGTCCCCCGGCAGCTCCGCGCAGGAAGCGGCGCCAACACCCGCCCCGCGCGGGCCCGGCCCTGCCCCCTGGCGGCCTCCTGGCACCGCGCGCCGCGGTTCCACCAGCCCGCCTTCCGTGAGGGCCCTCAAGCGCTGGGAAATGGTTACGAGATTTCGACTGAAGACACTGGTGAGAGGGGACCTCGTCAATGTGTATAAATAGCTAAAGGGAGGGTGTGAAGAGGATGGAGCCAGGCTCTTCTCGGTGGTGCCAGGCAACGGGCAGAAACTGATGCACGGCAAGTTCCACCTGGATACGACAAAGAACTTCACTGTGCAGGTGACTGAGCACCGGAACAGATTGTCCAGAGAGGTTGTGGAGTCTTCCTCACTGGAGATATTCAAGAACCATGTGGACACAATCCTGTGCCAGGTGCTCTAGGATGACCCTGCTTGAGGAGGGAGCTTGGGCCAGGTGACCCCCTGTAGTCCCTTCCAATCTGACCTATTCTGTGATTAAATATACAGTATATGCACCATATCCTCCTAGCAGTGCCTCAGAGCAGCATTTATAGAGGGCAGGGAGGCTGGGTGTGAGAAAGGAGGAAACCCAGGCACTGGGGTGAGGCTGTGGTGCTACTGCCCTTGCACTGCAGGCCTCCTGTGAGGAAGGTTTATGCGAATTCACTCAAGAATCAAGGGAGGTTTATGCTAATTCACTCAAATACCAAGGGAAACTGCTCCAGTGGTTTTCCCAGGATGAGGCTCCATTCTTCAGCACTCTCGCTGGGTGTGCTAACTCCTCGATTTCCCTAAATACTGGGAATTTGGCTATATCATTTGCAGTAGCAAAAGGCTGTTCATGTTTTCTCGTGATCTTTGAATACAATTTTACTCATTTGTAGACTTTAAAAGTATGGTTGTTCAAACAACTCTGGCAAACCTAATCCCACGAACCAATGTTAATTAATTTATACAGAGGCTTGACCCAAAAATTTAAATACTGAAGTATAGGTATCCCTATACTGGGCACTCTGGTGGGGAAAACAGGACAGTCAGTTCCCTGCTCTGGCTGCTGGTACTCAGGAAAGCCGTGACTCGGTTTCCTTTTCTTAATCAGGTTTGGGGCAGGAGATTGTTTGGAAAATGGTTCACACCCTGAGCAGTGACATGCGAAGAAAATAGTAATGTTAAGGGATAGGAAGGGACCTTAAAGATCATCTAGTCCCAACCCTCCTGCCATGGGCAGGGACACCTCCCACTGGACCAGAGCTCTATCCCAACTGGCCATAAATATTTCCAGGGATGGGGCATCCAGAACTTCTCTGGGTAACCTGTTGCAGTATCTCACCACCCTCAGGGAAAAGACTTTTTTCCTAATATCTATCCTAAATTTCCCCTCTTTCTGTTTGAACCCATTAGTCCTTCCAACCCTGCGGACTCTAGCCCCAGTTTATATCGATCCTGTAGACACCAGCCTGAGCATGGGATCAGACAGGTGGTGTCCCTGAAAGGCAGCTCTCCTCTGGCTGGAGATTTTCCCTTGTTTGGACCAAGACCAAACCCATGGACACAGGCTGGCAAGATCCAGTGGCCAGTCCGAGATGGCTGGAGATACTGTGACCCATGCAGGCCTGGAAGGGAGCAACAGGGGAGGGGGCCAAGTCCTTGCTTTCTTCTCCCGGGACCGGCTTTCTCAGCTCCCATGCCCTCCTAGATGGGTCTCTGCCATCGCTGAGCAGGGCAGGGCAGGCTCAAAGAATCAGAGACTTGTTAGGGTTGGAAGGGACCTCTGGAGATCATCCAGTCTAACCCCATGGCAAGGCAGGGTCACCTCGAGCAGGTGACACAAGAACACGTCCAGGTGGGTTTTTAATGTCTCCAGACAGTGAAAACCCACTACCTCCTTGGGCAGCCTGTTCCAGTGCTCTGCCACCCTCAACGTAAAGCTCTTCCTCATGTTGAAGTGGAACTTCTTATGTTTTCATTCATGGCCACTGCTCCTCGCTCTCCCGCAGGGCACCACTGAAAAGAGTCTGGCACCATCCTCTTGGCACCCGCCTTTGACATATTTATACGCATTACTGAGATCCCCTCTCAGTCTTCTCGGACGCCATTTCGGCA